>PVHY01034544.1:0-10386 GCA_004024945.1 Uropsilus gracilis | reverse complement strand
AAAAAAAAACATATCTTTGTATGATCCCTAAAAGAAATTTGGAAAACTATAAACTGATAACTTTAAATTGGCATCTAGAGTTTCATCATTTAAATAACTGCAAATTACATAATTTCTGACATATTGTAAATATTAACATTTAAAAATAAAATTGTCACATATATTTATTTTCTTTAGAGACTAGGTCTTGCTATGTTGTGCAGGGTAGTCTCAAACCGGCGGACTCAAGTTATCCCTAGTCACAGCCTCCCAGGTAGCTGAGCTTACAGGTGCCTGCCACCACACCCAGCTTTAAAATTGTCACTTTTCATTCTCCAAAGAGGAAATATAAATGACAAATAGGTATATGAAAAATTTCTCAACATCACTAATAATCAGGGAAATACAAATCAAAACAACACTGAGATACCATCTTACACCAGTAAGAATGGCCCATATCAAAAAATAGGCAACAAGAAGTGCTGGTGTGGATGTGGAGAGAAAGGAACACTCTTACACTGCTGGTGGAATTGCAAACTGGTCCAACCACTATGGAAGGCTGTGTGGAGGATGCTCAAACTACTGCAAATGGAGCTACCATTTGACCCAGCAATTCCACTACTGGAAATCTCCCCAAAGGACACAAAAACACTAATTCAAAAGAACACTTGTACTTGTATGTTTATCACAGCACTATTTACAATTGCCACGCCTTGGAAACAACCCAAATGCCCCCAAACTGATTAATCATTGGAAAAGATGTGGTATATGTACACAATGGAATATTATTCATCAATCAAAGAAGACAAACATGTCTTTCACAGCAACACGGATGGAGCTTGAAGGAATCATGCTAGCAGATCTCAGCCAGAAAGAAAAAGAGAAATACCAGACGGTTTCTTTTTTCTTTCTTTGTTTTTTTTCTTTTCTTTTCTTTTTTTTTTGAGACTAGGCCTCGCTATTTTTGCCAGTGGAACTGCAGGCTCACGTTGCCCAGGGTACCACAGACTCAAGCCAGTCCCCAGCCTCAGCTTCCCAGGTAGCTGGGATTACAGGTGCGCGCAACCACGCCCAGCTACTTTTTTGGAACTAGGTCTCGCTACAGGCCCCAGGCAGCACTCGAACCGCGATCCCTGGCCCTGGCCGCTTCATAGGCTGAAGCTTACAGGCACGAGCCACCGTGCCCGGCCATTCAGACGGTTTCACTTATATAAGGGATATCAGGAAAACAAACAAACAAATGGACAAGAAAAATTTAAAACTGTCAGCAGAACTGATACATAGAGCAAGATTAGGGAGGAGGGAAAATAGGGAGGGGGATGGGTACAAAAAATTAAGATGATGCACGGGTGATGAGTTAATAGGAGAACCTCGGAATAGACAATGGTGTAATATGTGTGTGTGTATGTACAATCAATTTTTTTTGTTTTTGTTTTTGTTTTGAGACTAGGTCTCACCATTTTTGCCCATGGAACTGCAGGCTCACATTGCCTGGGGTACCACGGACTCAAGCAATCCCCAGCCTCAGTTCCCCAGGTAGCTGGGATTACAGGCGTGTGCCACCACGCCCAGCTATTTTTTGGGACTGGGCCTTGCTGTGTTGCCCCGAGCAGGACTCGAACTGCGATCCCTAGCCCCAGCCGCTTCATAGGCTGAAGCTTACAGGCACCAGTCACCGTGTCCGGCTTGTACAATCAATTTTTTAAAAATATAAAGTTATATAAATCTTAAAATAAGAAAATGCCGGGCACGGTGGCTCGTGCCTGTAAGCTTCAGCCTATGAAGCGGCCGGGGCTAGGGATCGCGGTTCAAGTTCCGCGTGGGGCCCGTAGTGAGACCTAGTTCCAAAAAAATATCTGGGCATGGTGGCGCATGCCTGTAATCCCAGCTACCTGGGAAGCTGAGGCTGGGGATTGCTTGAGTCTGTGGTACCCCGGGCAATGAGAGCCTGCAGTTCCACGGGCAAAAATAGCGAGACCTAGTCTCAAAAGAAAACAAAACAAAAAAATCTTAAAATAAGAAAACACTAATCCTATATGTAAGAGTATAACTAATTTTAAATAAAAACGTTATTATTGTAAATAAAATAAAATAAAATAAAATTGTCACTTTTAAAAATGTATCAGTTGGAATCTAAGTGCCATAGAAATTTTATGCCTACTTTATGCACTTAAAACTAATGCATGCACAAATTTTTCTTAACGACTGGAAAGTTTTCATCATTGTTGATATTTGTATTTGTGTTTCTTTGAGCTTGTATTCTTTCACTCCACCCACAGAATTTTAACCTAATGTACTTAAGATGCTTGACAGCCTCTAACTCATCACCATGACATATTTCTCTCAGCTTTCTCTGCCTGCCATGGTGCCAATCAGCCCCTTTGGGAGGTTGAGGACACTTCTCTATAACTGATTTCCCTTATCTCGTGCTTTCTGCCCTGATTTTCTGTCACTCAGTATGTCCTCAGGAAATCCGCTCCTCTTGGGAGATCCCTGGCCAATGTGGCATAATCAGCTCGATAACAAACCCTATTTTGGCTCTTCCTCCTGTGCTTCACTCTTCCCAGTACCCAGTCCTATTCCCTAGAATCTAAAACACATGATCTATAGAGACCAGTTTGACTCAGGTCCTGCTTTCCTTGTATTAAAAAAAAAAAAAAAAAAAAAAGTCATCCAAGTAAATTTGAAGATCTCTTTGGTTTTATTAAACAATTCTTGAATATAAACAATTCAGCATCCCATATACAAACAGAGGGTGGTCTGAGCAGTTGCACAAAATGCAAAGTTTTCGAAACAGAGAGGGTCAAGAAAGTTTAAAAAGTGTATTCTTTCAGGCAGGTTACCTTCCCTTACAGGAAGACAGGGAGATCTTATTAGACAGATTACCTTACTAGTGCTGACCAGAAAATTCCAGTTTAAAATTACACTCCTGAAATTGCAATTAAGTTAAGCTCCTTGGAATCTAGCATAAATGGTTCATATCAGGTCTGTTGTTTCTTTTTAAGGGAAAACATAAGAGTAAAAATTTTTCTCCTAGATTCAGTTATCATTTCAAGATTATCATTACATTAATCAAAACAATAAATGTCATAAATGCTGATAATTGCTAAGCATAAAAAGTAAAATTTATTGAAAATCCATTTCCTAATGACCTTTTTAAAAATGTGATACTTATACCTGTGGGAAAATGTTGCTTATTGGTAGAATGAGAAAGGACTCAGCATTAAGTTTATTTATTATGTCAAAAGTAATTCTCAAAACATTACAAGCTTAATTCTCAAATTTCTGAGCATATGCCAAAGTTTTCATTGACTCATTCATGAAGATCGAAGATGACAAAGCCAATTCAGAGGATACAAGAAAGTTACATATATAGTCACTAACAAAAAGAAATCCTGAAATAAGACTGTTAAATCAGATACAAAGCTGATTGGTAATCTAAAGGCAAAAAGGTCATAACCTTTGAGGTTCTTCTTACTGGGAAAGAAATCATTTGCACCCTATTCATTTTCTGTAAGTTAATATCTAACATTATAAAGTTGCAAGATGTCTTGACCCAAATTAATAGTAAAGCAAACTAAGTTACATTCTCTTAGACAGTGAGAAAACATTTAGGCAGGCTTTTTGTAACAATGTTCTACAGTGACATTAAAAGTTTCAAGTAGTTTTTCTTGACATTATTACTTTTAGCAATAAATGCTGAGAAATATTCCTATAAATAAGTACACAGGATTATAAGTTTTGCTATCATAATGACATTAAGTTCCTTGAACTTTTACTCAAATATAAGCCAAAGAAAATCGGTTATCTAACATTAGAAAAAATTTAAATGACATATCAGTTGATACTTCAGTTTGGTACTCTTTAATCACAGTGCAAACTAATGAAACATTTACACCAACCTTGTGAAAGAATTACTTACCCACATACATTTGCCATTTATTTTCTCAATTTTTGGAAAGTATACCACAAAGACTTATCACATACTTAATCAACTATACCTTACATTTTTTACTTGTTTAAATGTACATTATATAATTGACATTCCTCAGGATTAAAATTCCTCAGTGATTAAAACCCTTGCAAAACTATGTGCTTTGATAAAATGTATTATTTTAGCCAGGCGCGGTGGCTTTTGCCTGTAAGCTTCAGCCTATGAAGTGACTGGAGCCAGGGATTCTGGTTCGAGTCCCACTTGGGACAACATAGCAAGACCTAGTTCCAAAAAAATAGCTGGGTGTGGTGGTGCGCGCCTGTAATCCCAGCTACCTGGGAAGCTGAGGCTGGGGATTGCTTGAGTCTGTGGTACCACGGGCAATGGGAACCTGCAGTTTCATGGGCAAAAAGAGTGAGACCTAGTCTCAAAAAAAAAAGTATTATTTTATGTGATTTAAGTTCACTTTAATCACACATTTGGTTCTCCGTTCATGGGAAAGGTCTCTTATATTACCTGATTGGTCAAGTCAGTCTTCACTGTTAACCAGATATATCAGACTATCTTGCATAAAAACTTCATTTTGGAGAATTGGAATAAGTGTTTTAAAATTAAATGAAAGCATTAAAAGAGATAATCATCCTAAAAAGAAACAAATTGTTCGCAAGGGAAAATAAATTTAAAAAATAAAATTAATGTAAATGACTACTTGGCAGAAACACAATACAATTAAATGTATTAATATATAAATTATATTACACAAACAAAATACAATAGTTTACAGTTCCATGAGTTTTGACAAGTGTCTATCGCTACGTAACCATCACAATTAACATCTCTATCAATCACAGAAGCTTCTCTCCTGTTCATTTCAGTTAATTCTCTCTCACCTGAAACCTCAAGTAAGCACTGAGTTGACTTCTCAGAAGTCAATCCCAGCAGGGCACGGTGGGCGTGCCAGTAAGCGCCAGCCTATGGAGTGCAGCAGGGACTGGAAATCTCAGTTGGAGACCCGCCCGGGACAACATAGTGAGACCTAGTCCCCCAAAAATAGTGGGGCATGGTGCAAGTGCCTGTAATCCCAGCTACCTGGGAAGCTGAGACTGGGGGTTACTTGAGTCTGTGGTACACTGGGCAACGTGAGCCTGAGGTTCCATGGGCAAAAATAGCGAGAAGTCAATCCTATTCTCAAACTTCATATATTTTGGATATTCAGTCATATTGTTGTTTTAAGTAGTATCCCTTTGTGTGAATATACCAAAATTAATCCATTTTATGTGCTAATAGATATTTGGGTTGTTTTCAGTTTTGGGGCTGTTGAATAAAGTTGCTATGAACAAGTTTTTGCTTTTGGTTTTATTGCAGATCACTGTTTCATGTAAACCATATGGGCATTCTTTTCTAGGAATGCTGGGCTATATAGTAAATATATATTTAATTTTACAAGACACTCCTAAATTGCTTCCCAAAGTAATTGTATCATTTTATAGTACTACCACCAATATACAAGAATTCCAGGTGCTTTCATCCTCTTCAAACACTTAGTATTGTCAATCTTGTTAATTTTAGCAATTTCAGCAGTGGAGAAATAGTATCTCATCGTTTTTTGTTGTTATTTTAATAAACTTTTATTTTTTATTATTTTCTTATAACCTCAGTCATATCTGCATAATTATTGATATCCCTATGTATGGCTCTCCCACCCCCTCCTTACTGCCTCCCTCGGGCTACTCTACCTCCCTTCTCTCCATGAGTTGTTGGTTGATAAAGTTGTTGGTTGATGTTTGGTCCATTGGTCTCTTCCTTTTCTGGTACAATGTCCTTTTCCTGGGTGAGGACCTGAGCTCTTGGAATTTGGTAGTCCATGCTGCTTAAATTTCTAAGGGTAACTTTGAGGAAGGTAGCCAGTCCAAGCTCATCTGGAACCTCTTATAGGGCAGGTGTGTGGCATTGTTCTCCAGGTTTCTTTATTGTGGAACAGTCTCCTTTTCTCCAGACCCATGTGATCACGGGAATTCAAGCCTCCTCATTTACGCTGGCTGCGTCCTCCATTCTGGTGTCTGTCCCATGGTGCTGCTTCTGAGCCTTATAGTTCTGGTCTTTAGGGTGGGGATCCTAACTCTCAGCCACTGGCATTAGAGGAGCTCCAGTGAGAACAGACTCCATAAGGTTTGTCCAGCTCCTCTCCACTCTTGTGGTTTACAGTTCTGTCATGGGGCTGCAGCCCCTTCTCTGTGGCTTTTCTCCCCCAATGGAAAAGGAGGGTGCTTTGCTCACATTAGTGACACCTCTGGGCTGAAGGCTTAGTTATTTAGCCTCCAGAATATTGTAGATGAAGCTCTTCACTAGGTTACTTCTGTGACTAGTCTCACAGTCTTGTCTCAAGTTTCTGATCTTGTTTAGTTTGGGTCCTGCCCAGGTGATGATTATGCCCAGGACCTTTGTTCTCTTCACTGATGTGTCTGCCTGTGGATCATTAGTTTTTTCATTCCTAGTGGAATCTGATAGAAGTGGGAATGGACCAGACGCCCCTCCCCACCAGCAGAGGTGCTGCTCTGTTCCTGGGTACCTAAGGAGCTAAAGGCAGCCCTCCTGCAGCCTGAAACCCTGGGGGGATACCTACCTCAACCCCTGCCAGCCTAGGCTGAGGCAAGGGCACTGTGGGACCCTCTCCAGAAAGCAGGCCTGTCAGCAGGGAACTCCCCATTTAAGGTTTTTTTTTCTTTGAGACTAGGTCTCACTATTTTTGCCTGTGGAACTGCAGGCTCACGTTGCCCAGGCTACCACAAACTCAAGCAATCCCCAGCCTCAGCTTCCCAGGTAGCTGGGATTACAGGTGCATGTCACCATGCCCAGCTATGTTTTTTTGGAACTAGGTCTCGCTACATGCCCCTAGCGGGACTCAAACCGAGATCCCTGGCACCAGTCATGGCTTCCTAGGCTGCCGTTTACAGGCATGCATCACAATGCCTGGCCTCCCATTCCAGTTTTAATCTACATTTCTCTGTTGATATTCAACAGAGAAATAATAATATGATAATTTTCATATGCTTATTGAACATTCAAATATTTGCTTAAATATTTTCCCAGAGGCAACATTGTAACACCATTTTTCCATCCAAATAAATAAATATGTTCACATGAATTGCTACACAACTGTGTTAATTTCAAGGTCTAAAATTAATTCCAAATTCTCAGAGGTGAAGATTTGTCATGAGTTTGTCATCTGGATGGGCTTAAAGTTTTTCTTCTCTCTTAGAACTCTTAGAAGAGATGCCATCTTTAATAAGTATTGGGAAATGGAAAAGTCAATTTGCATCACTTCTGGTTTATAACACATCTGAATTCAAAACATCTATAACTGGTGCAAACAGCCCGGTGTGAATGTCACTTTTTTTTATGTTTAAAAGAGAACTAATCATGGTAGTACTATTTCAGTCTTTGTTTGGTGCCTCAGAGGTTTTTATATACCATAGCCAAGCAAATTACTAAAATGCAGGGTGAGAATTAGGCCTTTTTTCTATGAAGTGGGAGCAGGTAAACAGTAAAAATGGGGATGGGAATGGTATATCCTAATATTTCTTGGGATACCATTTATCGTGAAAAATACGTATAACATGAAATTTACCATTTAAACCACCATTTTACTACAGCGTTAAGTAATTCACATTGTTGTACAATCATCACCACCCTCCAACTCCAGAGTGTTTTTATCCTTCCCAATTGAAATTGAACACTGACTCCCCATCTTCCCTTTCCCCCAATCGCTGGCAATCACCATTCTACTTTGACTATTAGCTCAAATGAGTGGAATTATACAATATTTGCCCTTCTGTGACTGGTTTATTTTACTTACTATAATCTTAAGTTTCATCCATATTATAGCACATCAGAATTTCCTTTTTTTTTTTTTTTTTCAGTTTTATATGCAAAAAGTTAGCATTGTTTCTGCCATATGGCAGATTTCTTTGATTTCTCCTCCTGGAAAGTCCAAAACTTGATGAAGCTTGTATCCTTTGTATATTGACAGAAACGCTGAAAGCACATACTGAGATTGCATTTTTGGGTCAGTCCATTTCAGCTTGAGCAGACAGCAAGAGCAAGAACTTTGGAGGGATTGTCTTAGATGGCTCCATTAGAGCTGCTGGTGACTTACCTTGCTTCTCAGATGCAATGAGGCTTTTAAGGCTGAATACCACTGCACTGTGTTTGTATATATTTTATCTATTCATCCACCTGTGGACACTTGGATTGTCTCCAACTTTTGATTATTGTAAAAAAAAATGCTATAAACATGGATGTGCAAGTATGTACTCAAGTTCCAGACTTTCTTTGGGAAGGTATACTGAAATTGTTGGATGATATAGTAATTAATTTTGTGAAGAGTTCTAGGAAATGGGAAAATGAAGCTGAGTAACAATAAATCAGTAGTTACTGTGCTCATGTTTCATTTGCAAAGTCTTTTTGTACCCCAGATTGAAAACTGAGACAAGTTTTGGAACATAAAGGGAATAAATGCAATGTGTAGTAGAACAAGCTTAACTTGGAAGATAGCAGTGACTAGAGTCTTGTATTTAGTCTAGAAACTGAGGGCAAGCCACTTTCTTTTCCAAAATTTCCTTTTCTATAAAATGCAATTTATAAATAACAACCCCATAAGACCACTGGTAGGATTTAAAGAGCAAGAATAAAAGTAAACCAGCATAAAGTTTAGCAATTTACTTAAAAGTTTATTGTTTTAAAACCTTGGTACAAAGGACAGAGTAGCCTCTGACATAGAAGAGCATGGCTGCCTGGTGAACCCACAAATATGCAAACAGGTAACTACAATGTAATGTGTAGGGCCACAACAGAAGTACTGGAAGAGGCATTTTATCCTCATGAGAAAAAAGGAAGCTCTGGAAGAGATGGTTTTAAAAGTGAGTTTAAAAAGATGTTTTAGGCAGAAAAAGCTATGCAAAGACACAAAAGCATAAAAGGTAATGTGAGGGAAACTTGAAGCTATTTGGTATCACACAAAATGCAAAAACACGAATGGAAAGGAATATTAGAGGCAAGAAGATTGACTTTCTCCTGTGTCTTGGTTTTCTTGTATGCTTCAAATTCTTTTGTAAAATGGGGATTATTGCAGTACTTCTCTCAGAGGTTTGTTGGAATATAGACAAAATGGGGTAACGTACAGAAAGCAGCAACAGAAGTGCCTAGCACAGACTGCAGTTCCATTCTTTTCTAAGGGTAATACTGTTATCTTGAAGGTGGCAGGAAAGGCTTTAACCAAGGGAATGACATTGTCATTTTTGTGTTTTGGAAAGATAACACTGGGAGAAACCAGGAGATTGGATGGTAGACTATCAGAGGAGAATCAAAAGGATAGAAGTAACATGACACACAGTGAGTGTGAATGGAGGGGATTCAGGTACTTGAAAAGTAGAAGAGATGAGCCCTGGATGCTCATTTCAGCCTGGAAGGTACACAAACAAGAGAGCTAGGTCAGGGGTCCTAAATTAGTCCTTCAAGGTTAATTTTCTTCCTGATCTCTACTCCTCCTTCATTCTCTAAAACCAAAGACCATCACAATACAGGTTCTTTTAAAATTTTATTAAAGTTTCATGGAACAATATTTTTTTTTGTTAACCCCAGTACAAAAATACAGTTGACAGCTTGACAAAAATGGCTCCTTCGAGGACTTGAAGGTTTGAGATTCTCAAACAATTAACAGGGGAAAGCATGCTTCCAGTGAGGGCTTAGAAAGCATGCTTCCAGTGAGGGCTGAGTCCAAAGCACACAGCCATTCCTGCAGATGCATGCGTGCAAACAGGGAAGCCCAGGCAGAAGACAGAGGAAGTTGCAGGGGTTCAGGAAGAAGGTCAAGATGACTCCCAGGAGAAGTGAAGAAAGAGGCTGGTTTCCTTGGTGAGACTAGAATTACTGATTTACACATAGGGTTTGTTGTTTTAAATACTAAGCTAGTTCTGCAAATTTAACAACATAGAAAAGATGCTACTGACGTCCTTTCACCACCAAGGTGAATATAGCCAAAGAGATGGAAAATGATTCAAATACTACTATGTGAGGAGTAAATCTCCAAATGGCTCAAGTCTTGTGTCAAAAGGTATCTTTTTTTACATTCAAAGACAAATACACTAGGGTTATGGGGGCAGGAGAAGGTAATCTGCCATACTCTGCTGGATCCAAACATGGAGGACAGCTTCTGATAGCAGACCTCTTCCACAGTGAAAGAGCTCCTTCCCAAGTAGGCAGGAGCAAGGTTTCCTGGTTGATTTCATTGTTCTGAACAATTTTTCAATATTCCCTTCCCTGCTGCTTTCCTTCCAGAATGTTAAGTTTGATGAAAAAAGCAACAGATTCAGGCTACAACTCATCTTGAAGGTGTTTCTCTCTGAAGGCATCTCCGGTCAGCTTTTCCTGAGCTTCCTTCATCCCCTGAACAACTGAAATAAAGATTAGGAGAG
>PVHY01034543.1:0-10331 GCA_004024945.1 Uropsilus gracilis | reverse complement strand
ACCCCCACCCCCACCCCACTTTGGTGTTTATATACAATTATGCAGCAATTTAGCCTAAATTAGTATCTTTTTCTTTAAAGGATGGGAAAAAACAGTCACATTTTCCAAAGTACTTACCTTAGAAAAACTGAATTTCTGTGCCATCTGCCCAGAGCCTTTCTCACTTAGTCTGCCAAGAATGATTTGAGGATCTTTCAATAGCACAGTTTGTGAGTTCAGAATATACACACAGCTCTAGAACATATAAATCAGTAAAAATAAACACATAATAATAAATTAAAATACAATGGCATTTTATCCACAAAATGTAAAAGTAAACTAATTATGCCCAATTACATTTAATACAAACCTCAGGCTCATGTTCTTTTTCTGACTGTGTAAATGGTCTTATTCGAAGATAAACCTGGAGATAATCCTTGGATTCCAAATTGTTTGCCTTAAAAAGGAGAACAAAATAATAGTATTTTAAAAATACAAAATAAGGCTTTTCCAAATCCTAGAACTGAGACACTATTGGAGGGTGAAGGGAAGGAGGCTATAGTGGTGTGGGAAGGTGAGTTTGGTAGAGTGTTGGTTGAGGACTATGGGTACTTTGGTGGTGGAAAAACTATGGTGAGGACACCTAAGGGAAGAAATCTTATAGTTTTAGAAAATATACAAGGATATTTAAGGAAAAAAAAAACAAAAATGGGTTTTTCATAGATTATCTTTATGTAGAGTAGCTAATTAAGATTATAATCTCATATCATACAGAAGCCTAAGCAAACAGCAATTCTTCTATTTTTAACCATTTTACTTTTTCAAGAAAAGCATGTCTGTTAGCTAAGGTTTACAATGCCTTTTAGTTATAAAATCTTAATCTATATACTCAATACAAATAGCATGTTTCTAAGTAACAGATCTCTAGGGGAAAAAAATCATAAGTCATCAGAAAAGGCTATTAATCTAAATGCTCAATTTCATCATTAATCTATATTTTTTCCATGTAGCATTCTTCTTACTGCTTCCTTTGGAGGAAAAAAAAATGATAAAGCACATTTTAAAAAGTACTTTTAAATAAATGTTTAAAATATTTAGGAATTATCTGAAAGACAAAACCAAGTAACATAAGAACTAGAAAATATGACTAATTTTATACCCATTGAGGAAATTAAAATTATATTCAAACAACAACAAAAAAAACCCACAAAAATAATCAATGGTAAATTCTCATTAACATTTAATAATACAGTAATATAAAATGTAGTTAAACTCAAAGAAAATAGTGACCATATCTCAAAAAGTTTTGAGCTTGACCTTTGACATCATGATCTAACAAAAACATCCTCAGAAAAATTACAGCATATACCTGATTAAGATCAAGGTAATACTCTCTGTACCTCAAAAATATATCAGAAATTGGGGGATATGCCCACATCATGGCAGAACAGGGAAACAGAAAGCAATCACTCTCCTAAAAAAATAGCTTTAAAAAGGGGGGGGGGGAAGACCAATACAAAATCCCAGAAAAACTCAGACTCTCACAACAGGCCAGCCTCCAGGAAGAATGAAGGCCCAAAGGCATTGGATGGCTTGGAGAGTAGAAGCTCTTCTGGAGTGAGCTGCCATGTGGGCCATTAGCACACCACAGAGAAGGCAACCACAGCCAACTAAAACTGCAGCTGCTATCATCATCACCCTCAACACTATTATCAGCTGACTTCAACTGGCGACACCTTGGTTACTAGGGATACTCATGAGATTGAAATGGCACAGCATCACTGCAGATGCTTGCAGCTCCTTTGGAGGGAGCTGCCATATTGGCTATGAGCACACCATCAGAGAAGGCACCCATAGCCAACTGAGACCATGCCAACTATAACTGGGGACACTTTGGTTGCTGGGGGGGATTCAGGGGATCAAGACTGTATGCCACCACTGCTGCCGTTCACAGGGCTGACAACTACACAGGACTCCAGACTACCACAAGCCGGAGGCCTGGGATCCCACTTCACAGAGTAGGAGTTATATTTTTTAATGAGACAGGAGTTTCTGGGGCGAATCAGAGCTTGTATCAGCATTTGCTACAGCGGAAGAGTGCCCAGGTAGGAGCTTTGGGAAAGCCCCTCTTGATACAAGATTAACCTGGGACCCCCCACCCACCAATATCAGTCTCCCAGCAGTCACAAACCCATGTAGAAACTGTGGGAACATCTATCTCCAATTCTAGTAGCTCAAAACAACTGGACAGGAGTGACCAGAAACCCTGCCTGTCACCACTAAGTATCAAGCTGACAGGAGTTGAGGAGGAAGTGGCAGGGTCCTACACTACTACCCCTGCATACCAACCACCGAAACCCAGTCACTAGACAGATACATCCACAACTTGGAAAGATCTCCAAGAAATCATATCAGTGGTATGGGGGCATTATGGGCAGAACAAACCCAAAGACAAACTATGGGATGGAAGAAAATCATGAATGATCAAATGAATGTTCCAGGAAATAATAAACCACAGAAAGAAAGTCAGCCCACTGAAATCAACAGCACAGACACGGAAGACTATTTTGACCTGAGTGGAAAAGAATTCAGAGCCACCATAATAAGAACACTAAAAGATTTAAGAGAAAAGGCAGAGAAGAAAAATAATAAGCAAAATACAATCCACAAACTGAGGAAGGAAAATGAAACTAAAAAAAAAAAATTGAAGGAACTTAAGAAAAGCTACCAAGAAAGAAGAAATAGGAGAACGAATCAGTACTCTTGAAGATTCAGAAGTAAAATGAATCCAAAAGGAAAAAGAGAGAGATGTGCAAAGGAACAAGAATGAAATTACACTCCAAGAACTATCTGGCACCATGAGAAAAGGAAACATGAGAATCATGGGAAACCCAGGAGAGGAGAGAGACAAAGAAACTGAGAAACCAACACATCAACAAAAAGAAAAAAACCATATGATCACATCAATAGATGCTGAGAAAGCATTTGACAAAGTTCAACATCCATTTATGATGAAGGCCCTCAAAATTCTGGGGATAGAAGGAACGTACCTTAACATAATAGAAACAATTTATGACAAACACAAAGCCAGTATCATTCTAAAATGGTGAAAACTGAAAGCCTTCCCTTTGAGATTGGGAACAAGACAAGGCTGTCTACTTTCACCACTGCTTTTCAATATAATAGTAGAAGTCCTATCTAGAGTAATAAGGCAAGAGAAGGACATACTAGGATCCAAACAGGGAAAAAAGTAAAATTTTCACTGACTGAAGATGACATGGTTATATATAAATAGAAATTCCTAAAAACTCTACAGGAAAATTAATGAAAACAATAAACCAGTACAGGGAGCCGGGCACGGTGGCTTGTGCCTGTAAGCTTCAGCCTATGAAGTGGCCGAGGCTAGGGATAGTGGTTCGAGTCCCGCCTGGGGCCCGTAGCGAGACCTAGTTCCAAAAACATAGCTGGGTGTGGTGGCACGCGCCTGTAATCCCAGCTACCTGGGGATTGCTTGAGTCTGTGGTACTCCGGGCAACAAGAGCCTGCAGTTCCACGGGCAAAAATAGCAAGACCTAGTCTCAAAAGAAAAAAAAAAAAAGGAAAAGCTCATATGGAAAAGCTCAACTTTAAAGTATACTACAGAGTATAAGACAGCATAGTACTGGAATGAAAACAAACACATTATCAATGGAACAGGATTGAAAGCCCAGAAATAGGCCGAGCACAGTGGCACATGCTTGTAAGTGGCAGCCTAGGAAGCTATGGCCAGAACCAGGTATCGCGGTTTGAGTGCTGCCTGGGGCACGCAGAGAGACCTAGTTCCAAAAAAATAGTTGGGCATGGTGGTGCACCCCCGTAATCCTAGCTACCTGGGAAGCTGAGTCTAGGGATTGCTTGAGTCTGTGGTACCCTGGGAAATGTAAGCCTGCGGTTCCATGGGCAAAAATAGTGAAACCTAGTCTCAAAAAAAAAAAAAAAAAAAGAAAAAGAAAAAGAAAAAGAAAGCCCAGAAATAAAATGACACGTGTATGATCAACTAATCTATGACAAAGAGGCAAAAAAAACATACACTGGAAAAAGGATAGTCTCTTCAGTAAATGGTTCTGGGAAAACTGGACTGTTAGATGAAAAAGAATGAATCTAGACTACTTTCTCACACCACACACAAAAACCAATTCAAAATGGATTAAAGACTTGGATGTAAAATCTGAAAACATAAAATATGTAGAAGAAAACATAGGCAAAACATTCCATGACCTATACCACAGAAACATCTTTCAGGACACATCTATACAAGCAAAGAAAATGAAGGAAAACATAAACTGCTAGGACTATATCAAGTTAAAAAGCTTCTGTACAGCAAAAGAGACAATAATCAAAACAGAGATACCCAACTGAATGGGAAAAAACTTTTGCATTCAACTGACAAGTGTCTGATAGCAAAGATCCACAAAGAACTCACTCAACAAACATAAAGCAAAAAGCCCAGTCCAAAAATGGGGAGAAGAGTTAAAAGACAATTCTCCAAAGAGGAAATACAAATGGTCAAGAGGCATATGAAGTTCAACATCACTTATAATCAGGGAAATGCAAATCAAAACCACAATGAGATACCACCTTGCACCTGTAAGAATGGGCCATTCAAAAACAAAACAAAACAAAAAAACAGGCAACAAGTGCTGGCATGGATGTGGAGATAAAGGAACACTTTCACACTGTTGGTGGGAATGTAAACTGGTCCAGTCACTATGGAAAGCTGTGTGGAGGACCCTCAAACTACTAAAACTGGGACTACCATTTGATACAGCAATTTTACTTCTGGGACTCTACCGTAAGTATGCTAAAACACTATTTGAAAAGGACACCGGTACTTCTATGTCTATTGAAGTACTATTTACAATATCTAGAATATGGAAACAACCCTAATGCCACAAAACAGATGAATGGATCAGAAAGATTTGGTATATTTACACAATAGAATATTACTGAGCAACCAAAAAGGATAAACTCACGTCATTTGTGGCAACATGGATGGAACTAGAAGGAATTGTGCTAGCAGAAATAAGCTAGAAAGAAAAAGAAAAATAGCAGATGGTATTATATGTGGGATATAGGGATAACAAACAAAAGGACAAGAAAAATTTAAAACTAACAAACTGACAATAGAACTAAAGCATAAGGCAAGGGAGGAGGTGGGAGTGTGAAGTTGGGGGAGGAATGAGCATAGGCGATTAAGCTAATGGCTCACAGGTGACAAGGTTGTGGGAGAACCTTGGGGTATACAATGATGATTTTATAAATATATGTAATCAAAGAATTGGGAGGTTTTGGGGCTGGGCACGGTGGCTCGTGCCTGCAAGCTTCAGCCTATGAAGCGGCCGGGGCTTAGGGATCGCGGTTTGAGTCCCGCCTGGGGCCCGCAGCGAGAACTAATTCCAAAAAAAATAGCTGGGCATGGTGGCGCGTGCCTGTTATCCCAGCTACCTGGGAAGCTGAGGCTGGGGATTGCTTGAGTCCGTTGTACCCTGGGCAACGAGAGCCTGCGGTTTCACGGGCAAAAATAGCAAGACCTAATCTCAAAAAAGACAAAAAAAAAAAGACCTATTTGAGAAGGTAGAATCCTGGGAAAGGGGCAGGGTGCCTTAAGAACAGAACTTTGCAGTTCCCAGGGGCAGATAAGAAGTAAAACAATCCTGGTGAATCCAGGTCTGGACACTAGCTGCTATAACTTTCCTTGGATCTTTTATTATTATTATTATTATTATTATTAATTTTTCCCTAGCCTGAGCTTTCTCAGTCACCTCTTCACCACTCAAACTGGGTACTACAGAAGAAAAGCATTAGGACCTTGAGATTAGACCAGTTCAAAGTAGAACTAGGAGAACAGAGCCCCCATGAGATGTCCACCTTACAGATGGTCACCAGCCCCACACAACTGCAAAGCTGAAGCCAAGTGATATCAGCAACAATAAATGGATTTTAACCAAGTCTACTTTCCTTGCTTTTCCAGCTAATTCCTTTATTGTCATCCCATTCCTATATCCTAAATAGATCTTTATTGCTGGTGCCTCAGAATGTCTCATGCTCAGGGAGATCTCCCTAGAGAGATCTTCTGATAATAAATGCTTTTAACTGCACTCACTGGTGCCTTTGGGGTACTCTTTTCAGTGTTGTCCAGAGGGTCTCAAGAGCCCTTTCCCAGGCTTGGGCGCACACATGACTATTATATAATACTTCTACATTTGTTTCCAGTTCCATTTCCTCTCCCATCATTCTTTACAAAAAATGGGTTTATCCCTCCAAGGCATCAAAACTAATAATCAAAATGTAAGAAATTGATGAATTGAAATGAAAAACATGAGAAAAAGTCAGCAAAGACATAACAAACATTATAGTGGTAGAGGAAGGGCAGTGGAAGGGCTTTTGCTTCTTATATATGATTGAGCTGTTTTGATTTTTTGAAAGTATTAGTTTTTAAACTAAGGCTGCAAGTACAAAGGTTTACTGGAATATTTTCATTTTTAAGGGAAACAGGAGTAACTTGATATATGTTCAACACTATTAACTTTTAGCTCCAAGCTTCAATTTTAGGTTACATTATTTCTTTTGATGACATTCTATTTTTTCAATGGTTGTTGTGCTGAAAAAGCAAGTACTGCTCTAAAAACAATGAGAAAATGGGCCGGGCATGGTGGCAGCCTAGGAAGCCATGGCGGGGACAGGGGATTGCGGTTGGAGTCCCGTCCAGGGCAATATAGTGAGACCTAGTTCCAAAAAAATAGCTGGGCATGGTGGTACACACCTGTAATCCCAGCTACCTGGGGAGCTGAGGCTGGGGAGGATTGCCTGAGTCCATGATACCCCGGGCAATGTGAGCCTGCAGTTCCACAGGCAAAAATAGGGAGACCTAGTCTCAATCAATCAATCAATAAAAATTTTTAAAAAAGTAAAAACAATGAGAAAATGGAAATAAGGGTGGCAATCTCTAATCTGATTCCAAAGCTTAAGAACGTATGCGGTGTCCAAAAGGTACCAACACCCTACTGATAACTGTAGTTATTGAAGAACAAAATTTATTTTTTCACTTAAGTAAAATTTTTTCTCATATGGTGATAGCTGTTTGGACCTACTACTTGAAAAGGGACAGCTATGGATTCTGGGAGCCAAGATAAAAGGTTGTCTTAAACCCAGTTTGAATAAGTCTGAATATATATACCGACAAGTACACATTTTCACTCAATCATGAAAATCAACAAGCTTTTCTTGCACTTACCTCAGTGTTTGAAGCAACTAAAGAAAATTCATGAGAGAGATCAAGCTTAATGCCATCAAAATTTATTTCCAAAGGCCTTGAAATTGGGTCAGCACTAAAAACGTAAGAAGGTCTAGGCATCCCATCCTGATTTAGATTAGACTCCATTCTGCAAGAATAACAGCAACTTCTTTAGAAAATTCAATTACAATGTAAATCACCCATAGTTTAAAAAGTCTGAGCTCCGTACATTACTTCCTACTGTATACAATAACTAGATTTCCAGAGGGGAAAAAAAGCAGACTGCTTTGTCTATAATTTGATGATCCATGGAAAAGACAAGATTATATTATTTGAAGAATCTGAACTAAATACTACTGAACATCGCCCACTACATATGGGTACACTCATCCGGGGATTTTATGAGTAAAGACAATCTGGAGATTATGACAGTAGATATAAATATCTGTCTGAAATCAAACAGAAAGGAGATTGGGAATAAATTAGAAGCTTGTTTTATTTTACTTATTTCTAAGTAAAATAAGATTATTACTTATTTGTATGTAATGATTTTAAGGATTAAACTCAGTTATACAGACAACTGGTATCAACTGCATTCTTCCAAACAATTGCAAAACAGTAACTGACACAATGTACGCTTTAAATTATGGTGAGTACAGAATAGTGCATTAATTTATTACAAATGAATTAAATATCAGGCCATTAAGCTTAAAGGAAGGCAGGGTGCATTGGCGTGTGTCTTAATTCCAGCCTAGCAAGGGAGGCAGACTTAACCACTAGAGTCCGTGGCTGGAGCCCTGCCTGGCTGGAGCCCTGCCGGGAGGCAACATAGTGAGACCCAGTCTCAAAAAGTTGCTGGGCGTGGTAGAGCGCGCCTGTAATCCCAGCTACCTGGGAGGCTGAGGCTGGGGATTGCTTGAGTCCGTGTTACCCCGGGCAACAAGAGTCTGTGGTTCGCTGGGCAAAATAGCGAAACCTAGCCTCAAAAAATAAACAAACAAACAAAGGAAAACTTAGGGGTATTTTAAATGAAAAAATATTAACATTCAAATATTTACAGAGTATCTCCTAGTTGCACAATACCAGGGAAAAAGAGGACTCTAGGTTGGGCACAGTGGCTCGTGCTTGTAAGCTTCAGCCTATGAAGCGGCCAGGGCTACGGATCGCGGTTCAAGTCTCACCTGGGGCCCGTAGCGAGACCTAGTTCCAAAAAAATAGCTGGCGTGGTGGCGCGCGCCTGTAATCCCAGCTACCTGGGAAGCTGAGGCTGGGGATTGCTTGGGTCTGTGGTACCCCGGGCAACGTGAGCCTGCGGTTCCACGGGCAAAAATAGCAAGACCTAGTCTCAAAAAAAAAAAAAAAAAAAAATAGGACTCTGCCATTTTTTGACAATATTTTAAAATATCCAGAACGGTGACTCCCTCCCAACTAGGTTCAAAAAGCTAGTAATGGGTGTTCATAGGTGATAAATGACCTGAAAATGGGCTCTATGTTGATAAGCATACTATCTGAATGTGGTTACTTTACCTAAGGGTTAAAAACAAGCTCATTTAAAAGGTCTTAACTTGAGTCAATCTTTCAGCAAGGAATTATAATAGAATTGTGTCAGGCAGGAATGCTGAACCAGGAATGAAATGAGGCAAGGGGGGGAGGGGGCGGGGCAGCACCATCTAAACTATGACAGCAATCACTGAGGTTGCCTTGGCAACTGTGAAGTCAAGATGGGCAGCAGCTCCAGCCACCGGCAGCAGCTGGAAATAAAGCACAGGGAGATGGCCATAATAGACGTCCCCCCTTCCCCAAAGTGGGCAAGTCACTTGCCAAGAAAACCGTTTACCTCCAAGATTCAGGAACCAAGTTTTGACAATAAAGACCTTCACCCCAACAAAGCAACAACAGCAACAATAATAAAAATGCTGCAAATACTTAGTGCCTACCATATCCCGACACTTGTTTCTAAAACTTTACCAACAGCCGTTTTAAATCTTACAAGAAGCAGACGGACTGGTAGTTTAATTTAGTATCCTTTTTTAACAGACGAGAGAACTGAGGCCCAGATAAATTCAATACGTCGCCCTGTGTCACTCTGCTAACGAATGGTTCGGGTAACTTAAACCGTAGTCCAGCAGCATAGCTCAACTTTCCATGAGCACTACGTACCCAGGCGCCACGATCGCTCCATAACCCATAACCCAGTAAACTCAGAAGCGTCTGAATCCTGCAGGAAGATGCTTACACAGCCGGACTGGTTTTTCTGTCTCGGACGTGGTATGTGCACTGTCACCCACTTCATTCGTGGCACCCTCGCCCAAGGTACGTCCTTACCTGCAAAGGCTGCCCGACCAACCCGACCAGCGAGCAGCAGAGCAGCGTTGTCTTTTTCAAATTCAAACAATGGCGGCCAGGGCGCCGCGTTGAACGCTGGGAGTGGGCGGAGCTATCGTTGCGAGGCTCCGGAGGAGCGCTGGCACACGCGGAGGGTTTCCCACCCGCTCCCGGAAGAAACTTTCAAATCTGGGGGGCGGGTCTCGGGACTCCGGTGACCAATGGGAAGAGGCGGACTGGGGGACGGTGCGAGAATCGCAACTCTCTCTTGGCAGGGCTCCACGCATTACGTGAATCCGGCGCTCCTTAGCGGCTGCGATGAGTGGCACTTTCTGTTGGCTTGGGTCCATCTAGGATGCCACCCTAGAAACAAAAAGACTTGGCGTAGGCTTCAAGGTGACAACGCTGCCACCACATAGGCCTGTAACTCCCTTAGGGATGGGCCAAATACCATACCTGCACAGTCGCTTGAAACTGGTGCTGCCAGCACCTAGAGAATTACTTTCCTTTCAGCAAGACCCTATCTGTCCTCCACAGTGATCTTCATACATGAAATAAATTGATTTTTGTAAGCATTTTTACGTTCTTCCTTCTTTCCAGAAAATGCAAAGCAGCTACTTCTGTGAGGTTCTATAGGCTAGATCTCTGCAGTATTCAAAATGTACCTCTATAAATATCCTTAAGCAAATCAAAACAAAAAAGGGTACATCTCTACTTTTAAAATGAGCCTTTTTCTTTTGAGTCTGGTGCTTTT
>PVHY01034542.1:0-10339 GCA_004024945.1 Uropsilus gracilis | reverse complement strand
GAGGGAGGGAAGGAGGAAAGGTAGAGAGAGGGGGAGGGAAGGAGAAAGAGGAAAAGGGAAGGAGGATGAAGAGGGGGAGGGAAGAAGGAAAGGGAAGAGGGAGGGGAAGAAGGAGAGGGAGGCGAGGGAAGAGGGAGGGGAAGAGAAAGAGAAAGAGGTGCAGTGAGTGAAGAAAGGAGGGATTGAGGGGGAGAGGGGAAGGGAGGGAAGGAGAGGAGAGAAAAAAGGACGTTGAGGTCAGGGTTGGTTCCCACCTTGCTCCCTTAGCTAGAATAGACTCAGTCACTCATCACCTCCAATGGGAGTAATGGTTCAGAAAACGATTGAAGAAATGAATATAATCATTAAATATTAAGAGAGCCTGGGGTCTTTATTTAGAATTTGGTGATGTTTTGTGGACAGAAATATGGGGAAGGAACGGTTGTGTGTATCAATTAAGCTTTCACAACTCTTTTTTATTGGTCTCATTCTCTATCGTTTATATTCATCATATTATATATCATTTGCCTTAAAGTTGCTGCCCCCAAGAACCTGGCAGTGGTGGTGAGGGCTTGCTCCTCCCTACCCCTCACAAGATCAGGAGTTGCCTAGGGCTGTCAGAGTATTCACCACTCATGTATGAACAGCCTCCAGGCAGCTGGAAATGTTTGTTTCTGATTCTGCTTCTCCAGGCTCGAAGGGGGCTGGTCTCAGAGGCCAGGTTTTTCTCTGTGTGGTGCAGGCTTCGCGCTCATCTGTGGATGCTTCAGAAAAACAGAATTTTCCAGGTGTATGAGACCAACCTCCAGTCTTAAGCATCTGTGAGACAGAAGCAGCAATTTTCTGGAAAGTCTTCAAAGTGAGAATGAAAAGAACAGTGGGACGAGTGTGATTTCAAGGAAACAGGTTCTCATATTGGGGAGGAAGGAGCCAGGTTGCTCCATATCCTCTCAGGTGAGGGTTCCCTGGAGGCTGCAGACTGAACTAAACAAGCTTTTCCCAGTGGGGTGCCAGGAAATCTCCCCTGTATCCACTGAGCTTACCTGTGAAAAACCCTCATCTTTAGGTTCTTGTTCAGACAATTGTGCATTCTCTTGACTCTGAGAGTACAGGGATATTTTTGTCCTGGGAGATCATTCCTTCACTTCTTAGTCTTCTAAATTTCAGATTTTCATGTCAAGAAGTCAATGTTTGAGCTGACACATGATCCTAAGCCTTGAGGTCTTCCCTCGTCTCCATCTGACTTTGCCAAAATGTTGCTTCTGAAGTTGTGACCCCAATATAGACAGTGTTGTTTGTTGGAAAAATTGAGGCACTGGTCACCTGTGTCTGAAAAACACAGATTAAGAAGAGACTGAAGCCAGATAAGGTTACTTATGTCTTTGACCTTGATGGTCTTTGACCTTCATGTTGAGCATCTATGCAGACTTGGTTGATCTGCTAATCTAGGGTCCTGGGGGGATGGCACCAAGGCCCAGGTGGGGAAGGGGAGATGAACCAGCAGGGGAGAATGTGTCTGTGCACTGGGGCCTCTGGTTTCATGAGGGAGGAGGGGCAAGAAAAAGGATAAAAGGGAAAAGGAACAGAGCATGGGGATAAGACTTTGAGGGAAGGAGAGCTGAGCGGAGAGTGGGATCCTAGAGTCTGGCAGCAGGTGGGGAGGTTTGGGCTTCAGAAGGAGAAGGACCCAGGAGCTGAGTCTTTGGGGTATCCCCTGCTGTTTGGGTCCCCTGAGTGTCGAGAACCTTGTGTCTTGCTCTCGATATCACTTCCTACCAGAGCTAGGTAGCTCGGTTTGATAATCTAAGGTTTATAGTTGAACCTTCTTAACATTCTCTCTACTCCCGGGCTGGCTTCTATCTACATCTTTTCAAGGTCGTTCCCCAACATACAAGTTAAAGCACCAAGAAGAGAATGCTTTTTCAAGAAAACACACATCACCGAGGAGATGACAGATCTCCTGTGTATATCCCAAAATATAACCTATACTACAGCATCTGATGTGGAAATTAGAGCAGGTGGCTGGGGGATGAGTCTGCCTTTTGTTCTATAGCTATGTCAGTCACAGTGTGATGATGGACTGCTTGTGTGAGTTTGGTTTTAAGTGATTATTTTGTTTAGTAAGAATTTCAAAAAGTAACTTAAAAATAATTAACTTTTTTTAATTAAACTTAAAAAATACTCTAAAAACAATTTTTCAAAATTTTAAATAGTTACAAATATAATAAATAATTAAAAAAAATCAGTAACTGAGAAAGGATACTATCCTTATAGAGCAAAACTTCTTGAAAATGCATCTCAACATCTCTGTCACATGCAGCTTCCTATTTCTTTTTCATCCTACACTCCTCTCTCCACCAAGAGCTAGGCTTTCCTCTTTCTGGAAACTTCCAAGAGATCTTTGCTCAGTCTGGCTCCAGCCTTTCCCTCCTACCCCAGGCCACTTAGCACAGTTATCTCCCAGTGGATTGTAGATCTGTGGAGTCCTCTGAGCTCCTCAGCCAGCCCCACAAAAAGAGGGGTCCTCGTGGGTCCTTCTGTGCCTGAGAGGCTACAGGAAATGCTGGCTAACTTCTGTCTGTCCTGTCATAACTAATCAAAATAAAGTGCCCCTTGGTTGAACAGTCAACATCCCTGTATTGACATCGTGGTGTTAGTTAGACTGAAGAGACCATCAGAAGCAGTTCTATTTAAATCAAGTGTTTTCCAAAGGGTGACAGTGGAGAGACAGCATCTGAATAGCTGTTTGTCTGCCAGCAGTTACTTCAACCTTTTATACATGAAACAAAGAACTTAGTTCATGGTGACAAAGAAAAAACACAACCACAGGGGACGTGCAGTGAATCTATATACGTCCAAAATGATGACCAGTCTTAGTCATCAGCACACGTGGTGAATGTGGTGTCATCATTACGCAGCTATGGAAAACAGAGTCCAGAGACTTGGAGGTTCAGGTTTCCAAGCAGGGAAGACAGTCTCTGTAGCGGAACCTCCTGGCACTTAAGAGAACCCTTGTCTCTTTTAACATTGTCAAGAAACAGCAAGGAACATCTTCAGCCCATGACAGGAATGAGGAGTCCAATTCAGCCTTTCTCCAAACCTACTCCTACCTGAGGAGTTTGCTGGGCAGCAGCACCTCAGTCTGTGGTATTTGCAGCTTTCATATTCGTACAGGGCAAGCCTCTCCCGGTCAAGTCCCCAAAGAAAGTAGCCTAACCTCCACACAGGTGTTCCCTAGTGTCTAGTTAAGATCATCTCCATTTTAAGGGACTCCCTAGTTGTTGGCTCTCATTTTCTAAACTTTTTTCCCATTTCTAGTTTTATGTCCATTGTGGGCCCTTGGGTGCCAACTTTGAATTATTTCCACCAAGAATCAGTTTATCTTTTCCTTCATGTAAGCAGCAAAATCAGGACAGATTTTGAATTTTTTGCACAGTATGAGCAGAGGTTGTCATAGTGGTGTATGCTCTGTTCATCCAGTAGGACAGGGGCATGTGAAATATTCTTGTAAGCATTGTCAGAGGCTGCGCGCTAAGGCTGATCAGGACTCATGCTGTGGATGAAGAAACCTTCCTTCCACTCTTATCTGTCTTCAGAACACTGAAGATGGAAGGGCGTGGTTGACCTCTGGTGGGCCGCTGTGTCGCTGTTCCTTCAATGTTTACCTTAAGAAACACTCCTTGGGAGAGACCCGCGAATTTATCAGTGAACCCCTGCCCCCAATTATCTCATGGGAACTAATATTTTACCCAATTTAATTGTGCATTAGCCATTTGCCTCCCTTGTTTAGCTAGTCAACCAGCTGTCAACCAGCAAGAAAGCAGGGAGGGCCCTTGATCCTACAGCTGTGAAAGGTGAATTCTGCCAATGGGGGGACCTCAGAGGTGACTCTTGCCTCAGTTGCACCTCTGATGAGACTGCAGTTTGCCAACACCAGCACTGAGACTTGCAGAGGCTGAGAGTAGGGGCTCAGAGGGCCAGTGGTAAGTCCCATCTCGTCACCTGGACTCTGTACTTGGTGTCACCTGCCAAGGCCTTCTTAGTTCATTAGATCCCTGTTCTCGGAAAGGCAAACCATCCAATTGGGGATGATGTGGCAGGTTATGTTTTAGGTCTAGGAAAGCTACCACTGTTAATTTATATGGGAACATTTTTGGACAATGCTGGGCCCCCCAAATAACCTACTAAGTCAGACCCAACAGGAAAACTGTTGTCTGAGATGGCAGGGGAAACCTAGACATTGAGTTTGCCGTCAGCAGCCCTACCTCCTCATCTCTCTCTGCCTCTTTCTTCCTCCTCTTCTCTCTCTTCACCCTTTCCTTACTTTTGCTCTCATTTTTTGAAACTGCCTTAAAGATTGGAGGCCTAATTATTACTACCTTAGTTGCTTGGTTTTTCTTGGAAGAGAGTTTAATGAGACCATCTCTGTTGGCAGGTCACAATGACCAGTACAAAGTTATCTTGAACCAATTTACCCAAAGAAGGAATTATTCTGCATCAATATATATCACTGATGACTCATGGATGGAGTTTTGTTCCCTAAGACAGAGCAACATTACGTGGGGAAAGTACCCATTAGCAAGGCACAGCTACAGGACTGAAGCCCTGTTGTGAGCTATAACTACCAACCCACATGGAGAAATTTAATAATCTGAAAGAGCTTAGCTGTCAAACCTGAACCTCCCTGCCATAAAACACATTTTGCTTTGCCATCTTTTGTAATAGATTGAATGTGTGTACTGGGCTGTTTTAGCTACAAAAGGAACTAAATGCCTTCATGGGGTTCTTCTTTTTGCTGTTGATTTTGCTGTATGCTATCTAAACTTCCTGAAAATTATGCAAAATATAATTGATGATAACATGGATGACTTTGAAGGAATCCTACTAGTGGCAATCAGCCAGAAAGAAAAAGAAAAATACTGGATGATCGCACCTATATGTAGGATACAGGGAAAACAAACAAAAGCACAAGGAAAACTTAAAACTGTCAAGAGAACTGAAGCGAAGAGCAAGGGGGGAGGAGGGGGTAAAATCAGGGGAGGGGTGGGCACAAGAGATTAAGATGATGGTTTCTAGGTGACAGGGTGTTGGGAGAACCTTGGAGTGGACAATGATAGAATACATATATGTGTGTGCATGTAATCAATTAAAAAAATAAGCATATTGATGGTGTTGGATGTAAGCAAACTCTAAAAAAAAAAAGAAAATATGCAACATAGATACGAGTATGACACTGATTAATCATTAATGAGGCAGAGAGGTTGCAAGGCAGTCCAGAGAGCTGTACAGCCATGGTTTCCTGCATATGCAAGTGGGAAATCTGAACAAGTTGGGCTGTAAACGGAATAATACTAGCCAAGCCTGATAACATTTTGGTTTAGAGTGATGGTGCATTGCTGTCCCAGAAGCAGTGGCCAAGGCTTAAGTCACTTCCGCTTGTGTCCTACGAGTATCCCAGGGGCAGCTGGTCATAGCCAGTGATGCCATTTGCAGACAGAATCATTCTTCGTGCGGCCAACATTTCATGCATCTGTCTTATTGAGGGAAGGAAGGCAGACAGGTCTCAGACGTGACGAGTGTCATGCAAGACGTCTGCATGAGTCTTGGGGAGGAGTTCCATTTTTTTTTTTTTTCAGCAGTTCGAGGAAAATCAAAGATGATGGGTGAAATGAGCACAGAAAGCAATTGGAGTTTTTAATGCTGCACCCAATGCTCTAAAGCTGTGTTTCCCCATGGCTTGAACTGTGCGGTCTAGAATGAAAATCACAAGTCAGTGGAGCAACTGAGTGGAGGTTTGGAAAGGAAACTAGGAGAAGGGAACCGGTCAGAGGTCCTGGGGCAGGAGACAGGACCATGGTCGTGTCTGCCCCTGGGGGTCTTCTGCGCTCCAAAATGCCTTGAGCAGTGCTGGGAACTTTGGGGGGGGGGGGTTCAGACCTTGTTGCAGACCCCTTGCTGGCTTGTCCTTTGTCAGTCATCATGTTGCTCCTACTTCTAGTGCTGCCATGTGTGTGTGCGTGTGTGTGTGCACGCGCATAAGCTTTCCTTGAAGATCATCCCTTCTTGATTCCTCTTTCAGTCAGGTTTCTTCAGGAAGACAGCCTGTGTTAGTACAGAAATGTGTAGCGCAGCTGAAAAGGCTGGGGAGGTGTCGGGTGCGATCACAAATCAGATTGGCTTCGTGCTGTGAAAATGCGAGACACCTCATTTTCCTACCTTATCTGTCCCTGGAAAACTGGAGACAAAAATGGGCATGTCAACCTCTGAAAAGTAATAAGCGCCTCCATTCCTTCAATGTTTAGCAAAAAAACATTCCTTAAAGAAATAGCAATCATTTTGTGAGTGACCCCCCCATCCCCAATTGCTTCACAAAAACCAGTAAAGTTAACCTGTTAGCCAGTTTTAGTACACCTTCACCCTTTTGCCTGCCTTTGGAAGTCATCATAAAGTGTGCAGTTCTCGAAATATATGCCTTTCTGTGTTTAATAAAGTGTCCACAAGCTCATCACCTCCAGCCAATCCTCAGCTCATAGCTAAGCAATCGTCTCTCGTCTGTCCTTTCTTTGTACCGTGTGTTCAGCTCCCAGCAGGGAGGGGAGCTCAGGGAAGCCGCCTTCAGCCCCATCCTGAAGCATCATGGCGCGGTCCCCAGGAAGGGGGCTGAAGGCCCTGGGGTCCTCAAGAATAGCTGGCTGTGCCATGGATGACTGTCCAGCAGCTGGCCCGGCGTTACCCTGACTTTACACACCTGTGGCAGCTCCCTCCCTCCCTGCCCGGAGAAAGGGCCCCTCTCCCTTCTGTATCTCCCTTGAGCAGCTCTGTTTTTCACGCTAACCTGCAGTTCCACCGGGGAAGGGTATTCTGAGAAATGTAGATCCACCTTCTCCACGGGGTGGTGGAGGCCTTAGCAGGAGGGGCAGAGATGCTGAGCTGAGAAAACACAGCACAGAGCAGCCCCAGCCTTCAACCGAACGGCCTAGCTGCCCGCCTGCCCCTGCTGTGACTCACGGCCGCTCCACAAGGCACAAGGATCCGATTGAAGCTCAAAGCCGCAGGTTTGTTACTGGGGCACCAGGGTCACCCAGCCAGCTCGGCAAGAGAGACCCCAAGCCATGTCCGTGACAGCCTTGTATAGGGTGAAACCACCCCCGCCCCCCATGGTGAAGCAAGCAAGCAGGTGGAGGACATGTTCCATAACTACAGGACACGTTCCCACGTTCCCATAATGGTGGGACACATTCCCATAAATGCATTATTTCCAATAATGCTGGCGTCCATCATCCATCAGGAGGACAATGCAGGCGTCCATCATCCATCAGGAGGACAATGCTGGCGTCCGTCTTCCATCAGGAGGACAATGCTGGTGTCCACCATCCATCAGGAGGACAATGCTGGTGTCCATCTCCATCAGGAGGACAATGCTGGTGTCCATCTCCATCAGGAGGACAATGCTGGTGTCCATCTCCATCAGGAGGACAATGCTGGCGTCCATCTTCCATCAGGAGGACAATGCTGGTGTCCATCTCCATCAGGTGGACAATGCTGGTGTCCATCATCCATCAGGAGGACAATGCTGGTGTCCATCTCCATCAGGAGGACAATGCTAGCGTCCATCTTCCATCAGGAGGACAATGCTGGTGTCCATCATCCATCAGGAGGACAATGCTGGTGTCCACCATCCATCAGGAGGACAATGCTGGTGTCCACCATCCATCAGGAGGACAATGCTGGCGTCCATCTTCCATCGGGAGGACAATGCTGGTGTCCATCATCCATCGGGAGGACAATGCTGGCGTCCATCCTCCATCAGGAGGACAAGACGGTTGTCAGGAACAACCAGGAATCAGGGGAGGCAGGCGCAGGATGTGGGACCAGCCAGCCGTGGCAGGTATCTTCCACCGAGGGCCGGGAGAGGACACTGGCTTCAACGTGGAGACCTTAAGCAAAATGGATTCACTGGTCAGTCCGTTCCCAGCAGCCCCTTCTCTACGGCCGCACCAGCCCTGCTCGCTCATGCCCAGAGGCTTTCACGCTTGTATGGCCTGGGCCTGGACACCAGCCCCGGGGGGCACCTGGGCTCTGCTGTTTCCAGCAGCGCGCCATGGCTGGTCGAGCTGCCCACGCTCATGGCTCCTCCTGCCGCCCACAACTTTGTCCTGGTGCTGAGTGCCATGCGGCCGCCTTTGCCCAACACAGAGCTCGGTTCCCTGAGGTCAGCTCTTCCCGTGAGAGTCAGAAGGGCCGCGAGGAACCAGAACAAAGGGAAGACGCGCCAGAGGCTCCTTCCCGGACAGCTGGCCGCAGAGGAGGCCGCTCCTGCCCCTCTGGCCCTTCTCAGACTGTGACCCTGTCATCCGCCGCACGTGCGCTGAGGGTCCTGCTCCAGGCAAGGTGCCGCGGGAGGAGATACGGAGCAAGCGTGTCCCCAGCTGTCTGTTGCACGACAGCCCGGACGTCTCTGGCTCGGAACAACATTCTCTCGCCCTCGTCTCTGCCGTGGAGCAGAGCGCAGACTCTCGGCTCGTGCCGGGCATCAGCCCGGTGGTCACCTGGGAGCTCCCTCTCCAGACCCAGAGCCACATAGCCAGGAAGTGGCTGTGTCCCGAAGCCTGGCCAGGCCCAGGGCTGGGAGGCTTGCTTCCTTTCCAGGCCGTCCCCCCCGCCCCCATCTGCTCTGCGTCCTCCTGAGTGGGTGGCTGGCTCCCAAGAGAGCAGGTGGAAGGGCAAGTTCATGAGCTGCACCCAGACCTGCCCCTACCCTGCACTCAGCTGGCAGAGGCAGGATTAAAGAGCAGGGACATGGATTCCACTCTGGGGTGAAGCGGGGCCAGGCTCTTTCTGGGGCCACTTTGTCCCCAAAGGGTCACCTGTCCCCCTACCACCTGCACCATCTGCTCAGCCTTGGCAGAGTCTGCTGGCCGGTCATTAACCTGGGTGTGAAGCCAGCGACTAGATACGCTCGGGGGAGTTTGTAGGAGGCGCTCAGGGAACCTCAAGGCGGCCAGGAGCCTCAGGAAGGTCAGGGAAACAACTGCTTCCGCGAGGATGAATGGTTTCTGCTGCCCTGCGTGGAGTGGGGGCTCCCCTGAGATTGCCAGGTCTCCCCGAAGGGCCTAGCACGGAGCCTGGCTCATCATCTCGTCTTGACGCTCAGGCTGGGATACGCAGAGGTTCCCCTGTGCATGCTGTTCCCGTTGGGGTCGTTGTTCTGTCTTAGTGGTTCAGCCACTTCTAGCCAGGTGGACAGACTCCCACCCCCCATTCCCCCAACTCCCCTACTATTCAGCGTCGCTGAGTCCAGACCTACCTGGCCCTACTTCACGGGCTCTTTCCTGCATCAACGTCGTCTCATCACTTTGTTCTTTCAAGCCAAGGGTCTTCCTCAACCGGCCTGATGACTTCACCACCAGAATCCGCAGCCTCGGCCAGATGATGGCGATCTTCTGAGAAGACGGGCTTCCTTGCTCACTGGGGGCCTTTGTCTTGGGTCTCTGTTTTCTGTCCTGACTGTCCCACATACGCTGACATGAGGCAAAGCTTGGTGGGCGTCTGGGAGGAAGCGGCAGGGGGTTGATGCTGTCTGTGCTCCACGAACGTTCCCGTGACCCGGCCATTGCCAGGCCGGAGCTCACTGTGCGGGGTGACATGTGCCCAATGTGCCCAGACCCGCCAGGAGGCCTCCGCCCGGGTCTGTCCTCCCCCTGCGGTCCTGGTTCAGCCAGGGTGTTGTCTGGGACCATGCAGCCAAGGTCACGGTGGGATCTGTCTGAGCGTGACTGGGTCCAGGTTTTCAGACTTGACAAAGGCCCCCCGGCTTCTGAAGTCCAGCCCTTCCTTCGGGGACTCCTGGAGACCCTCCTAGGTGACGTTTGGGGCACCCACCGGTGCCTGCGGGCCAAGGAGAGAGACACTATCACACACACACACACACCCGTGTCTCTGTACACACAGCGGTCCTGTGCTGAGAATGACTCTGCCTCTGCGTCACGCGGGCTGGGCTGGGAGGACACGTGGACGCCCAGCAAGCAAGGGCCGAGGCTTAGCGGGCGCTTTTCCTTTTCCGGTGTGCGTCCAGCAGTTTTCACTTCCCCTCGCTCTAAAGCTTGGCCTCTCTGGGGAGAGGGATCCCTCAGTAAACGCTTAACTACCTGGACTGACCTTGCTTGGGGTGCCATTGTGCCACAGCCCCCCAGCAGGCACGGGCTGCCGCAGGACAGTTTCGCTGACAGTAGCACCGTCAGACATATTGTACCCTCCCTCCCGCGTTCCTTCCCTCCCTATTCCTCCCCCTTTCCTCTTGCTCCATCCCTCCCCCTCCTTTCCCTCCCCCTCCCCATTCCCTCTCCCTCCCCATTCCCTC
>PVHY01034541.1:0-10464 GCA_004024945.1 Uropsilus gracilis | reverse complement strand
GGAAGTAAGTGTAGGGGGCTGCACCGGAAGTCCTGCCCCTACCCCACCTTCTCTCCCCATTGTCCACAGAGGCACTGACTGTTTGCTTTGAGGTCTTGATGTTCTAGAAGATTCTGTGCATGAGAGCTGACAGCAGCTCTGACCACCCAGGTACCAGGGCCAAGCCTCTGGACAGCAGGTCCGAATGCACACCCTAAACGCCCTTCTCTCCTCCTCCCCTCCCTCCTTGCATTCCCCTCCCCCACCCCGGTCCCCCATGGTCACCCGTGTCAATCCCATTTGGCACCACACACTCTAGCCCCCAAGCTCTGCCTTTCCTCCAAGCTGGGCTGGGAGAGACAGGACGCCTCTGCCCCACCCACAGACCTCTCTCAGCTCCATCCTGCCCTGACAATGGGAACCAGATTTTCCTTCGAGGCTGTATCAGAGGCAGAGCTTGGGTTGTGTCCGAGGTGCTGGGGAATCACTGGTCACGCAGCTGCTTTGTGGCCTCGGCAGCCTCTGCCAGGGCAGCGGGCCAGCCCCTAGCTGTGCTCTGTGCGGTCTCCTAAACTCCAGCCCATGCCCAATGCTTGACTGCGGTGGCCACATGGGTTTGAGAAAACCACAAGAAGGTGGGCTCATATTTCATTTAATCGACATGGTGGGGTTTTTTGTTTGTTTTTGTTTTTGAGACTAGGTCTCCCTAGTTGCCTGGGTTAGTCCTGATCCCCAGCCTCAGCCTCCCAGGTAGCTGGGATTACAGGTGTCCTCCACCACACCTGGCTGCTTTATCGAGATCAGGTCTTGCTATGTTGCCCGGGGTAGTCTCAAGCCCATGAACTCAGGTGATCCCTGGCCTCTTGCCTCCCAGCGCTTGGATTACAGATGTGTGCCACCACGTCCGACTTCGACATGATTCTTAGCCAAGAGGTGCGCTTCCTCTTCCCGTTTTTCTAACCCTCCTCCAGGCTGTTCCCTCCAAATCTCACATGTTTCACTCTGAGCCTGAGAGTTTCCCTGACACCCCAGTTCAAGCCACTGTTCAAGCAGGTGCCTGGCCCCCGTGCGTCTGTGAGGGGCAGAGTGGTTTGCTCCACATCTAGGCATTCTCCAGGGCATGAGACGGTGTCACAGGTGGAGCTGCAACTGGCACTCAAGGAGGCCGAAGGAAACAGATGTGTGTAGTCTTTTGACTATGTTCTCCTTTCCTCCTCTTTCTAACCCACCTCAGAATATAAAAGACATAATAGATGCTTTAATTTTTATATCTTTCCGGCTGGGAAAGTGTCCAGAATAAGATCCAAACAAAACAAATTAAATAATTTCGTGCAATTACACAGCAGAAGCACCACTCTTCAAAAACAGGCAATCAAAAAACAAAACAGTGCTTTATTTGACAATAAACCTTGTGTTTGGCACCGCCATCTCCAACCTAGTAAAATCTATAAAAAATGATACTGTCTGCTTCCCCAGCTCATAAGTGTTGAATAATAAAGAACTCCACAAATTTTTATTTGAGAGTTTTTTTTTTTTTTGAAACCCCCAAACAATACCATTCTCTTGATAAGGCTCACGAAACTTAATAGAATGGCTTTTCGTCAGAGTGGAAATGCAGAAGATCAAAAGCAAGCCATTTCTTCAATTGCTTTAATGCTTTCCTTATCGAAGCTCAAGAAGATTCTCCTTCCGTGAGAAACTGCTTCAGCGTTAACTCGGCCCTTTAGCTCTGCAGCAGGACACAGTGCATTTTGGGAGCCCTTTCTTTTCCATAGCAGCTTTCTACCTGATGTCGGCCTCAGAGCTCTGTCTGAGGCAGTGGCCTGGCCTTGGGGTCAGGGACACCTGGGGCTGGGTCAGCACTCTGCCCTCCCTAGAGCCAAGGCTTAGGAGGTTGCAGGACTGTCCCAACATTCCATTTTCTTCTAAAAAAAGTGGAGACGGAGGCACCTGCCTGCCAGGGCTGCCATGCAGACCCCACAAAATAGACAAAGTGTGGACAATTTCCAGGGTGATGGAGAAAAGACTCCTGGTTTTGTGGTGTTTGGAAGCAAGAGACTGTAGATATCATTTCACCATTTGTTCCCAATTTGGGAGGTGATGCTGGTGGCTACGGCTGACCCTCAGAACTTACCCGCTGGTCTGCACTTTTGCAGCTAAGGTGCTTCTGTGGGGGAAGCAATGTGGCCATCCATGCAAATGTCCTTTCTGCAGCCAACAGATGCTCTTGGGTGTGTGTGTGTGGGGGGGGGACAATGATTTCCAGACTTCTCTGTTGCAAAAGAGACCCCAACCTCCTCCCAGGCCCCAAGGCTGAGACTGGGGGAGGCTAGGGAGGTAAGGAGCATGGTAAACACAGCTGTGCCCACAACCTGTGCCCTGCATCATGCTCAGCCACCAGAAGGCAACAGCTCTAGGTCTTGGGGGATGCCCAAGCTGGTGCCAGCAGCTCCCATTGTGCAGAGCCAGGGCGCAGCAGCTCCTTGGTGCCCTGGGCACCTCACTGAACACAGTCACATTTACGATGGATGTGGGCAATTAATAAACTTGAAGGGAAGTGAATTGGAAAAAAAATACACAGTGTAACTCTGATGGGCCTGGCGCATAGTAGGTGCTTGTTTCCAGTGACTCTTGAGTGATGAAAGATTCCATGAAGGCTCTTTATTCTCTTGCTCAGCAGCTGTGTTTAGCCTGCAAAATATCATCTGGCTTGTGTCCACCCGAGGCTGGAGAGAAAGTCATCAGCTAGTTTTATACCCAGTCAGACTATCTCGAGGCCCACTGGGTTTTGTTTTTCATTTCCCATCTGACACCACCCTCCCTTCCATGGCCCTGTGGTATGAAGTATTTGAGTGCACATCACATAAGATCTGAGCACCACAGGAAGTGGGGGCACTGGGGGGGATAGCCTGCCACCGTGTTCTGAAACACTTCTGGAGGCATGAGCGGGTAGTGCCTTCTGAAGGATGGTGACCGGAAAGGGGGCATGGAAGTGGCCCCTTCTGGGGGCCTGAGCTCACAGCCTTGTTTTCACAAGGCAGAGAGGGCCCGTGAAAAATGGAGCTATCTAGGGAGTTGCAGTGTTAACATCTGGCAGCTCTCCGATCTCAGGGTAATTTTTCTTATTAGAACAATAGGCAAGATTCATTGAAGTGGGGAGAAAAAGGTGTGCATTGCATTGAATGACATTAGTCTTTGTTAAATTTGGAAAACAAAAATAACAAATACTTGAAGTGATAATTACTAAATTTTTAGAAAGCAGCATGAAATTGGATAATTATAGAAACCAACACATATGGAGATAATATAACCAAACATTTAAAAACTGTCGATTTTTTATAGATGCAATAATGCAGAAATTATCTAGAAAGCCATTTATCAAGTAGCAGATTTGAATAATAGAAAATTCTTTTTTGAAAAGAAAAATCCAAACCTCTTATTTATCTTCACTTAAAAAAAAAAGAGCATCTTAATATATTTTAAGGATAGACAGTAGTTATATTTTAAAATTTTTGTTTTATTTATAGTCATAAGCAAAGCTTTGCCCTCTTCAGCACCAACAGCTTTGAAGCCCCACGCCATCTGTGAGCCTCAGTTTGTCTCTGAAATGATATTACTTGCTCCGAAGATGGGAGAAAGAAAATAAAAAAGCAAAACAGAGGCTGTGCCTCAGGCCCTGAACACTGCATCCTTCAGTCCAGGGTTGTATTTTTTTTTTTTTTTTAGACTAGGTCTCACTATGCTGCCCGGGATAGTCCCGATCCCGCGGACTCAAGCAATCCCCAGCCTCCTCAGCCTCCCACATAGCTGGGATTACAGGCACCTGCCACCATGCTTGGCTGCTTTTTCGAGCAGGCTGCTTTTTCGAGACCAGGGCTCGCTGTGTTGCCCAGGGTAGTCTCAAACTTGTGAACTCAAGCGATCCCAGGCCTCTTGCTTCCCAGTGCTTGGACTACAGGCACATGCCACCACTCCTGCCCAGGGTTGTATTTTTAATGTAATCAACTTGTATTGCTCATGAAGGAGGAGAGAACTGTATTCTCCCCTCCAGTTGGCTCTCTGCTTAGAAAGTTTCTGCTAACCCACTTGTAGCCAAGAGCGTCTATCCCCAGTTCTTGCAGGAAGGAGGGCCTGCTTCTGCCTTTTTCGGCTGGGGTGGGGGGTCGGGCCTTGAACCTGGCCCCTCCTCCTGCCTGTGAAGGGTGCAGACCTCCCCTATGGCAGGCAGGCACCTTCCTTTTCGGCTCCCAAGCTGTGTGCTCCATTTTGTTCTCTGCCTGCCTCTCTGTGGGCCCAGCAAACCCTTCTATTTCGGGGGGGGGGCCTCCATTTTTTGGTCTTGCAGTAGAATTCTACACCGGCGACTGCAACCTTAATTCCAGTTGTAGCTACAAACATGGAGTTCTAACTAGCAGTCTGCCCCAGTACTCTGAAGGATACCCTCAGGAACAAACTGGCTTCGATTCAAGCTTCTGTCTCATAATTGCGATTACTCAAGACTTATTTCTGTTGTAGGTTAGCAAAGCACTACAACCTTGATGATGATGCTGCCGTGGATTATAACACGTTTCTGAAGAACCTCAATACCAACAATGAGTTGAACCTCAGATATCACACAGGCCACCAAGGTGAGAGTTTTGCAGGTGGTAGCCAGAGATGGCAGGGTCATGGGCAAGGCTGGTCCTCTGCTCTGCTCTGCTCCATCCCAAGATCCTGCTGGCAAACGTGGACGCTCTTGTGTCCACAGTAACAGTCATGGTGTCGCGATGTGTGAGAGCCCTGTAAACACAGAACAGCAGAAGCATAGACAAGTGAGTTGAGGTGTGTCCACATGGCGAAATGTGTGGCCGGAACAGCCTATTAAAACCTGGCCAAGGTACCTGGGGTGATTGGAAAGAAACTCCACACTACAGATGGTCTTTATGTGACACATATCTGTGCATTGTTTTTTCTGCTGCTTCTGTGCTTGCCTGCCTGCCTGCCCGCCCACCCGCCAGGCTGCCTGATCTCGCTATGATGCCCAGGGTAGTCCCAATCCTGCAGATTCAAATGATCCTCAGCTTCCCAGATAGCTGGGATTACAGGCGTCCACCACCATACTCGGCCTTTTTTTGAGACCAGGTCTCGCTATATTGTCCAGGATACTCAAGTGATCCCAGACCTCTTGCCTCCCGGTGCTTGGACTATAGATGTGTACCACCATGCCCAGCCTTTTTTTTTTTTAATTAAACTTATTTACTTTTAATATCACACAACTTAAATCATCTTTGTATGGTTTTTTGTTCCCCTTGGGTATGACCCCACCAACCACCCCCCTCTGCAGTCACTCCATCTCCTCTTGTCACTGTTCACTGGTCCATGTTTAGCCCTTTAGTCTCTTCCTTTTCTGGAATGATGTTCTTCTCCTGGGTGAGGACCTGTATTCCCAGGGCATGGTGAACCACTGCTCAGATTTCCAGTTTTAATTTGCATTGGGCAGCCAGTCTGAGTTCATTTGGAGTCTAACAGTGACAGTTCCTTTTTGCAGGATGTCTGCTCCTTTCTGTTCTCAGTCTCTTCTACTTGTTGATGTTCTTTGTTCTCTTTTTTCCCCATCTCATAGTTCTGGTCTTGAGCTTTGAGTGCCTGGTTCCACTCCTTCCTCGGCTGGGGAGTTCCTTTGAGAAGACAGATGTAAGCTGATGGTTAGCCTGGTTGGTCTCCATGATTATGGTTTGCCGATCAGCTGTCAGGCAGCTGCCATATCCGTGACCTTCCTCCCACAATCCACCGGGGGTGCGCCTCACTTTTGTTGGAAGCCACTCTCAGCCAGAATTCTAGCTCTGAGGCCCCAGTAACAATGTTGGAGCAATTCTGCCATGTTGTCTTTATATTGGTCTCACAGCTCTGCGTTCTGTGGTTCATGCCCCAGCTGTTTTTGGGTCCAAGCCAGGGAGATCATGCATCAAGGGCTTTGAATCATATCCTTCACCTCATCTGTTTCTTCTGGTGGGTTATTTGTGGTCTTCCTATCTCTGATAAGAAACAGGTGAGGTGCTTCTGTGTTTTCAGAAAGTGTTAAGAAACGTGTCTCTCTGATCATGGGAAAACTTTTCCATATAAACGTTGCTCCAGTTATACTGGGCCTGCAAGGCCAGGCTCCAATGGGCAGCTTCAAGGGAAATTCATCTGCACACTTCCTAAAATCCAGCGCCAGCATTGTCACCTGCAGGCTGGAGAGCTCGGGCCCAGTCTATGAATGCACTTGGAGAGTCTCTCTTTGGGAACTTGGGTCACTGGAGCAAGTGGTGGTCTGCCTCAGTTTACCTCCTGTGACCAGCCCACGCAAGGTGGATTGCCGCAAACCAGCAGCTCCCAGCTTAATTCCGCGCAACAAATAGGATGCATAGTCTCTCTGTGATCCCCAGGTGAGCCCCCCCTCCCAAGCTTCAGAATGACAGCATCTCAGACATCTGCTCAGTCTCGCTGACCAAGCTCAGACTCCAAGCTCTCTGTTATTTAAAGCCCTCTAAACTTGGGGCAGGAGGTTACCAGACAAGGTGGCCTTCCAAGGATTCCCCTTTGTTGGCATGCGGTCAAGTCAAATATTTGTTCTCCAAGAAGTGAGTGTGTGTGTGTGTGTGTGTGTGTGTGTGTGTGTGCATGTAAATATGTGTATGTTTATATAACATTTAAATAGGGCAGGTAAGACATAAAACCACAAAAAGAGATACCATAAAGAGCATCTATTGATTGTGGTCTGTACAGTGACTTCATAAGCCTTTAGTTTCTCTTTCTCTCAACAGCTTTGTGGGGTGGGTTTTATCCCATTTTTTGACATGAGAAAACTTGGCACAAAATGAACGTCCCAGAGCACATGCTGGTCTGCGGTGGAGCGGGCCTTAGCTGCTCAGCCCCGCGGCGAGCTATTGCAAATATCCTTGGTGCTCCCAGGAGGAAGGGCAAGGAGGCCAGTCTGTGGGACCCCAATTCACATGCAGGACTCACCCCAAGAGGGGACAAGAACTTTTTGGTCTGGGTGCCCCAGGGAGACCGTGTTTGGCTGAGAGCCTTGGTGCCTTTAACCCTTGGTGCCTTTAACCTTTAACCCAAGTGGGACATTAGTGGTGATGATTCTAGAGATGTTTCATCTCATACCCCGCATTGGATTAGCATTCTACTTGCCCCACCCCCACCCCCGCTTGCTCTCTGTCCCAGGCCCACTGCCAATCGAAGCTCGTTCCTGTACCATCTCCTCATTTGAATCGCAGCCCCCCATGAGGCAGACAAGTAAAATGACTGAAATAAACACACCAGCCTTGCCACCCAGATCGAACTTCTGTTGGCATTGCTTCCCAGGATCTTCCCCATGCAGGTCTGCAAAGAAGAGACAGCAGTGGGCTGAAGTAGCTGCTACTTTCGATATTTTCACTTTCACTTGAGTACGTCAGAAGAGTAGAAATTGAAATGGAACTGAAGGAAATGGAGACCTTCGTTGGCCGGATTTCATAACCACTGGCCTTCACAGCATCACTGGTGTGAGCCATTGCCTTCCTTGCCAAGAACCCCTGCAGAGGAGCCCGCGTCTGCCCTGTACTTTTCCCTATTCTTTGATTTGCTTCTTAGAGCTGGTTACCCAAAGCGTGCGTTACCCCTGAATGTCCGTATTCAAATGCAAGTTCAATTATTTCTTCAAGATTTTCTAGTCATATATCTTTGACGACATCTTCTGTTCCAGGCTTCAGATTGTTCAACCTCAGTAATAATGCACATTATGCTTTGCTGGGTGGTCTTATCCTCTATACCCATCCATTATATTGAAATACTTTATTATTCTCTTTGTCTTTTTCCTCTGTATTCACAACCCTGTAATTGGATTTTCATCAAAGTCTATTTTATTCCTTCTATGTCTACTTTAGTTACTGCTACTTTTGAGCAAGAACAGTGTTTCCCTGGCTCCACTATATTACTTTCCATCTCATTTTGTTGCATCGTCATCTTGTTCTACTAAATGCATGTTTATTTAAAGATGTTCAGTAAAGTAAACTTGACCTCGAATGACAGTTTCTTCCAGGTGGGATCTACACTTTTTTGTGTTTGATCTTATCCTTCCTTCTCTGTTCAACCCACCCCTTGGATTTTATTCCTGTAGGTTTTGCATAAATAAAAAATTGGAAAAATTGATTTTTTTATTCCATTATGCATCTTTACACTTGATCTTAGCCAAAAGGCTGAGAAGCAATCCATTATGCATCTTTAATTATCAGCATTTCCCTTCAAATACTAAGTCACAAAAAGTGAAAGGACTTTTTAATTCCATTTCCCAGTTTAATTCCCATGTCCCAATTTCCCAGTTCCAGTTCTTCTCCCCTGTCCTTTATTATATTGCTGTGATATGTCCGACTTCCATATACATCATAGACACAGAGTGCATTGCTACAGTTTCTGTTGGTCTCTGAGATTTCCCATCTGTTCATTTACTAGTAGCATATTTTCCTTTACATTCTCAATGTTGTATTTTTAAAACATTGAAACATTTTAAATTCTTTCAGATTTTTATTTGCTTATTCTAGCATCTTGGTCTCTTTAAAATTGGTCTTCATTATTTTTTTTTCTTGAATGTGTATCCTAGTTTCCTGGTTTGTTCTTTCTTCAATATGTCTTAACAATTTTGGAATTTAGCCTGGCTACAATAAACTATTCATTGTAGAGGCAATGAATACTGTTATCTTCCTCTGAAGAATCTAAGCTTTTGTTTTAGCAGCCAGTTTACTTGCCTGCATGCAAAGGTGAGTTTTTGCCTTTTCTGGGGTAGGGGGCGGAGGTAGTGGGGAACATCTGAGATCTTTGTGGTGCTTGGCCACCTCACCCAATCCAGCTGAGGTCTGCCCACAAGCAAAAGCCAAGAAGGTCATTGTGAGTCCATTTTCTCAGATGTTGACTCCAGTTTATGCCAGTTGCTTTCTAGTGCCATATATATATATATATATATATATATATATATATATATATATATATATATGGCACACACACACATATATGTATATAATTTTTTTGTTTACATTTTGGCCAGCATTTATCATTGTTATCTGCTGATAAGGTTAATTCAACATGCGTTAGTCCACCTAGATTCAGTTTATGCTGGCAACTATTTTTTTGTGTGTGTGTGTGAATTTTTACTGTTATTTTTCCCTCTTGTTTATTTCATTAGGTATTGTAAGAAGTTAAGCTCAATTTGCCATGAGAATCTCACTTTTTTCCATTTCATTATCAATAATCGGCAGCAGACTTTATTTACTGGCAATGCATAAAATAATGATTCATTTCACAGCTCAGAGGCATCTTTGATTTCATTAGGTAGGAGATACGTATCCAGTTATTCTTCTGCAGCACCCGCCAAAGTTCTCACTGCTGCCTCCTAAGCGATGGTGTTGTCTACAGGGCAGTCTTCTCCCCAGTCATAGCAATCGTCTTAACGTAAAGTCTATCTCATGTCTCTTTCCTGAATGAACACTTACCCCGTAACTTTCATAACTGAAATTCAAATCCTTCTAGTAGAAGGCAACATCTATATGTGATGGTCTTAATTAAGAATATAGTCACCAGGGACTGCGGACCACGTCATACTCAATTCACTCAACACCAAAACTGTCGACACAGAGTCCCACTTGTTGGTGTGCAGTGGGAGAGGACGAACCACCCGATGCCAACCCTTCCTGTTCCCCTCTGCCATCCTGTTGGTTCATCATCCTCAACCCCAAGTGTAAATCTACAGTATCAGCCTATCCTTTGGGCTAGATACTAATAGAAATTAGTATCTAATTTGGGTGGGCTAATTTGAAATCCTGCCTTACTGCCTTGTTTGGGAAACATCTAGACATGGGGCTCAGATAATCAAGGCAGTGATGTCAGACGGAGAAGTTCAAAGGTCATCTTTAGGTTTCCCTTTATTATCTAATCCCTTTCTGTATCACTGACCACTGTCTCTCCAGCTCCCTGACCAAGCTCGAGAAAGGCACCTGTCAGGGGTGGAGAGGGGGGTGTCAGACTGCTCCTTGCTGTCTTATTTCTCCAGTCACTTGGTGAGTGGAGGCTTGTTCTCCAGTAGATGCCCAAAGAGCTTAGTTCATAAAAACTAGAACAAGTTTGGCCTAGATCCCATCTAGAGGTGAGACCATCTGGTTTCTTTCTTTTTCTTTCTGACTCATTTCTGCAAATATGATTCCCTCTAGGTCCATCCATGTTATCACAAATGCCTCATCTTTGTTGGTTTTGATCGCAGAATAATATTGTCAGAAGTCCCGTGTGGGAAAGAAGAAATGAGACGGAAGAGATTGATAGCGATCTGTAAGGCCAGCCCACAGAACAGGGATTCTGGGAAGCATGTCCAGGACCGATTTAATGAGGTTATAAACATCCTCATATACTCTGGCAAGGAAATGATTACAAGGAGCTAATGAGGAAGTAGCAACCTGATTCCCAAGCATACATGACACGTAGTGTGTG
>PVHY01034540.1:0-10358 GCA_004024945.1 Uropsilus gracilis | reverse complement strand
TGAGGCCAACTGGAGAGAGCCTGGGTGCCCAGTCCGGGGGGGTGGGGGGGAAGAGGAGGGGGTGACACCTGATTGATGTCCCGTTGGGATTCTGCCCCAGTTCTGGCGTCACGTCCTGGTTGTTTGCAGTCACCTGGGTTTAAATGCAGACGGTGAACCCATGGTCATACAACACGCTGCGCAGGACCAGGGAACCAAGGTCATGCATCTGACCTATGTGCCCGGGGCCCAGCGACTCCCACACTCTCCCTGGCAGGGGTGGCATGTAGCGTTGAGCAGGACAGCCCCTCCTCTCTTGCGCCCCGCTGCACATGGTGCTGAGAGCGGGCACCATGAGGAAGGTGGGCTGGAAACAAGGCGCTGAATTGCTTCTGGAAGTCTCTGACAGCCAAACGCAGGTGGGAGTTAGGGTGTGTTGTGGAGGGGCAGGGCGGGTGGGCAACCCTCAGCCACGCGGGGGAGTCCCCGGCTCCCCCAGGAGTGAGTTGGGTGACTTGGGCTCTCTGAGTCTCCATAGCGATGGTCGTGACCCCGTGGGTAACGCCTGGCGATGGTGTTGGTGACCACGGCTGTGACGTCGTGTCTGGCTTCTTAGGGCCTGTCAACTGTTCTCTCCGGTAGCGTCATCGTGCCATGACCGCTGTTGCGGGGGTTCCCATCAGTCAGCCGACTCCATCCTACAGCCTTGCGCTGTTCCGCCGGTCCCGTGGCTGGCCCCAGACGCTGAGGCGCACGTGTGTGGCTGTCGGGGGAGGGCGGTTCTGCTTTCAGATATCCCCGTCGCCGAAGACCCGGGCCCCTCGGGATACACCGCCCGCCGACGTCTGAGCCGCGGGGCTCCTGGCTCTCCGCTGCAGCAGCCCAAGCGCCTGCTGTGTTCCTCTTCTCAGGTGAAGCTGTACAAAAGCGAGAATCTCGACAACCCGATCCAGACGGTTTCTCTCGGCCAGTCTCTCTTCTTCCACTTCCCGCCGCTGCTCCGGGACGGCCAGGTAACAGCCCGCCCCCGCCCCTTGCAGCCTCCGTCCCGTCTGGACAATTCCCGCGTTCAGCCGGAAAGGAAGCCGGCCTTGGCCTTTTCCTCCCCGCACGCCGCGCCGCGGGAACGGCTGCTGTTGAGGCAGCGCGCGCGGGCTCTGTCGGGATTCGCTTTCTGATCGCTTGTCTCTTTGTTTACAAAAGTCATGTTCACGCCTGGCGGGGGCCCGGGAGAAGCGGACGGATCCCGTCACCCGAACTAGCCGACGTGGCTGGCTTCCAGGGCGTGCGCCCAGGGGACACACGTACACGGGCTCACATGCTTCTGCCAGCACCTCAGCGCTGGGGCCGTTTGTCTCGTGCTCCATACGGTCCACGCTTCTCACGGGCCGGCGCATCATGGCCCTTTCGCGTCACCACGGCTTCCATGCCGTGCTCGCGGGTGGTGACGCAGAGTCCGGAGCGTGGGGAGTGCCAGAGTCTGTGCGGCCGAGGCCTCGGTACCGGGCGTCCCGTACCAGGTGCACGAGCTTCCTCTCCAGCTGGACCCCGCGCGTTGCTGTGGCTCCGTGGTGGGACAGTGTGTGGGATTTGGTTCTCTCTGGCGGGCTCAGCCTGCGGGTGCCAGCTGTGGGCCGAGTGTGGCCTCTTGCTCCTGCCTCCGGGATGTGCCTCTCAGGCCTCCCAGGCCTTCCTCCACGTGAGGCTGTAGAGCGGCAGGCCTCCGTGATGGAGCGTTGGGGTTCCCCCATTTCGCCCGGTGCCCTTGGAAACAGCGTCTTCAGGCAGCGCAGCTCTGCAGGGGCGGCTCGGGCTTCGGGGCCGACTGCCCAGGGGCAGAGCCTGTGGGGCGCCGTGCTCGCCAAGTGGCCCCGGCCGGTCACTCTTACTCGGCTCGCCTCGCCCTCGTCTGCAAAACGGGGTGACAGCCCCACCCTTGTCAGTGGCCAGGAGCAGCGCACAGGCACTCGCTCAGCGGGGTGCACGCGCTGGGGCTCCGCGCCTGGCGGTGATCTCAGCCCGGCCAGCTGGGGGCCACGTCCCTTCGACGTCAGCTCACCCGGGTGAGGGTGGCCTCTGCTTTCATCGTGCGGCCCCCTCGTCAGAATTGGCTCCTCGTGGCTTTCTGGGCTGCACGGAGTGGGGGTCCTCCAAGTGGGGTAGCTGTCGTGGTCGAGTACGTGCAGAGACGGCGCTGTGGGCGCCGGACGCCCCGTCAGCAGGCACGTCATGGCTGTCACTGACAGGCCACCTGCCACCTCGGCTGGGACGTGTGAACCTGGGGTTTCCTGAGAAGCCTAAAGTCAATGCGTCCGTTAGGTCACAGCCGTGTCACACCTCCATTTTCATTGGCTTTGCCAACGCTGTCCTTGATAAAACACCTTCTGCTCGTGTGCAGAACTACGTCGTGCTCCTGGACTCCACGCTCCCCAGGTCCCAGTACGACTACGCCCTGCCCCAAGTGTCTTTCACCGCCGCGGGCTACCACAAGCACATCACCCTGATATTCAGCCCCACGGTAAGGGGGAGGGGGCGGCAGGACTGGGGGGGATGGAGAGAAGCGCGGGGCTGGGGAGAGCTACCGGAAGGCCCCTGGCACTGGGCCTTCACATCCTGGCCTGTGCGTCTTGGGGTCCCTGGGATGCTTCCTGGCTCTTCTGAGCACGGAGCCTTCCTCTCACGAGGAGGAGTGGGCCTGGTAAGCAGGAGGCAGGCTGGGTTCGGCCTGGCTCTGGGCGGCCTTGGGGAGGCAGGCCACCGTGATGCCCCGCTGGGTGCCGTGCGGCCCTCCGGCAGCGGGCGCCTGACCCCCACCCTGCCTGCACTTGGGGAAATGGATCCGGCTACCCCCATAGGGTCCCTTGGGAGTCCCGGTGTCTGCGTGGCCGAGCGGGGAGGCCGAGGGTCGAGCTGTGGTGCAGGGAGCAGGGGGGCTGCTGGCTGAGGGGTGACGGTGCTGCTGGGTTTGCAGAGGAAGCTGCCCGAGCAGGACATCGCGCAAGGCTCCTACATCGCCCTGCCCCTGACGCTGCTGGTCCTGCTGGCCGGCTACAACCACGACAAGGTAGGGCTGCAGAGCCCCACGGGAGGGTGTGTGTGTGGCAGACATCAGCCTGGGGTGGGGCCCTGGAGACCTTCAGTCCAGGAGCCTGGTCTCCTTTCAAGACTCCAAAGCCTCCGGGAGCCCCTCTCCCGGGCCCTAAACCGGGAATGCCAGAGCCCCGTCTGCCCCTGCTGCTTTGGGAGCAAAGACCAGCCGCACCCGCCCGAGCAGCGGCGTGAGCCTGCGCAGCTCCACCCGCGGTCCGGCCGAGTCTGCAGCCCCTCACCCTCTCCCTCTCACTCCAGCTCATCCCCCTGCTGCTGCAGCTAACCAGCCGGCTGCAGGGCGTCCGAGCTCTTGGGCAGGCAGCCTCCGACAGCAGCGGCCCTGAGGATGCGAAGAGACAAGCCAAGAAACAGAAGACGAGGCGGACGTGAGGACGAAGAGGGCGCGGTGGCACCTCCCTCGGGACAGGCCTGGGCTAGGGCCCCCCCCAGCCGGGCCTCCGTGCACGTGTTGGCTGGCACGGCCGTGGGTGTCGCCGCCCGAGCCTGTCCTTCCCCGCCCGGCCCCTCGGTGCAATGCAATGATCGGACCCTCCTGTCACTCTGCTGAGCACAATTTATTTTCTGAGTTGAAGATAATTTATTATTATTATTTTTGTCAAAGAAGTATTTAAGCTGTGCTGGTGGCGTGAGAATGTAATGCTTAATCTTCAGCATCCATTTGCAAAGAGAATTTGTGAATGTGGGTGTTGGTCCCTGGAGGAAGTGCCTGTTGGACCTGCCTTCTTCTCCTTCAAGTTCCTTCATATCCAAGATCGCTGTCGGCAATTGCACAACCCGTATCTACTACTTGGAGAGTATGTTGGGAGGAAAACGTCAATAAAATTGCCCATCTGTTTGTGTTGTAGCTCCTCTCAGATGTGTTTATTGGGTAACAACGCTGAGGTCACAGACTGAGAAACCCACAGGGGAAGAAGGTAGTTGAGTGAGGGGCTGGAGCAAGAAAATCTGCACGAAGGCAAGATGAGTCCTGGCAGCTGTCTTCTGGCCTGAATGGTAGGAAAATAGGGGAGGGTGGTGACTGCGGCAAAGTGAAGAACGCCCTCTTTGTCTAAATAAAGGTGTCATAAAGGCCGGGCATGGTGGCACATGCCTGTAAGCGGCAGCCTAGGACGCTGCGACCGGGGCCAGTGATCACGGTTTGAGTACTGCTGTGGGCACGTAGCAAGACCTAGTCCCCCCCAAAATAGCTGGACCTGGTGGTACATGCCTGTAATCCCAGCTACCTGGGAAGCTGAGGCTGGGAATCACTTGAGTCTGTGGTACCCCGGGCAACGTGAGGCTGAGGTTCCACAGGCAAAAGGTAGTAAGACCTAGTCTCAAAAAAAAAAAAAAAAAAAGGTGCCATAGATTCTCAGACTTAGCTCACTGGTGCTCTGTGGGAATGTATGGTGATTTCTCTAGAGGAATCAGACAAAACCTCTGCGAAATCTTCCAGGTTTTATTAAATGTTGGCAGCAAATTCAATTAAAACACACACACACACACAAACTTTTGGCCAAACCAAAGGCCTATGTAGGATGAGTAAGGCTGAGTGTTGCCAGCGTCCACAAGGGAGCCAGGAATTCGCAGCATTTGAGTAGCACTCACTGAATTCTGACAGGAAGCAAGTCAGCTGAATTCAAGAAGCCACATCCAGGCACCCAGCTGTGAGTGGGTACCGCGCATGGCAGGCACCGGGCTTTGAGGATGACACCGCGGAGTCCAAAGAGGACGGAGCCCCTTCCACCCTGCCCCCGTTGTCTCCCGCTGCCTCGGGGGCGGTGGACACTGAGGGCTGAACGAGTGAACGGGGGCTACGAAATGAACGCATCTGTAGGCTCGGGGCCTGCCTTCCCAGGGCCCAGCACCCACTGCGGGGTGGGTGATCCCCGTCCGTGGACGGGCTAGCACAGCAGTGCCTCCTGCTGGAGGAAGCCCACCTCAGGCCTGCGGAAGCCCCGGGACCTGATAGGCAGGCCCAGTCCAGAAGAAGCGCAAGGGAGAGGAAAACACTGCGAAACGGATGTGGCTGCCGCTGCCAAGGTGGAGGGGTGACTCGGGCTTTCCTGGTCCTCCTGGGGCTGCGGGGTGTCTAGCCAGTGGCCGCAGAGCTGTGGGCTATTTCAGAGGTTTCCTGTGTTATGCAGAAGGAAGCAAACTCTTGGAGGTCTGGGGCGATGAGATTCATGGCCCGTTTCTCCGAGTGTCTGACTCCTCCCCCAGGTGGCCCGCCCAGTCGCATCCCTTTGAAATGCTGGTGGGACTTTCTCTGGCCAAGGCGGGAAGGTTCAGAGCTTGTGAAAGAGACAAGTTAATGTCCACGCTCCGTACCCGTTTCCAGACACGGCCATTAAGTGGCAGTCTCGGCCCGTCGCTGGCTTCGGGCACCTCTGGGACTGGCATGGCTTCTACTGGGTTCTGCTCCCAGGCGGGAGCCGACGTAGTCATCTCGACGTCGGAACTGTTCCGTTGTGTCATTTTCCGGGTCTCTGGCTGTCTCAGGACAGCTCCTCAGCCTCCCGGGAGGTGAGTTAATGTGAGAGCGTTTCGAATGGAGCAAAAGTTACAGCCGTTACTTCACCCGAGAAAATGCCAAAAGCCCCTCAAATGGCAGGTTCTCGACGAGCTCAGCCACTTGCACATTTTGGCCTTCAGAAATGGCCGTAACCCTCTATCAGGATACCCCGAAGGCCCCCAGGGAAGCCCCACTCTGAGATGCTGGCTCTGCCCCAGGCCTCTTTACCGGACTTTAGCAACAGCCGCTACCCCATGTCGAGAGCAGCAGACAGGTCTCCCCGACACGGCAGGGCCGGGCCTGCACGCTAGCTGGCCTAGGAGGGAACCGCCCCGAGACCTCAGCGCTTAGGGCAGAGCCGGGTGCAGAGCTGGGCTTCGAACCCAGGGGCAGTTCTCCAGTACAAGGCCCTGCAGCTCTGCCTAGCAAGCCAAGGCAACGCAGCTGCCCGCCAGGTCGCCCGGGGTAGTTCAGGGGTCAGGAGAGGCGCGTTTTGTGTTACCAGTGCGCACCAACATGCAGCTGTGAGCACCTGGGCGACTTGGGTCACAGGGGGATGTAGATGACAGCCCTTCCAGGGTCCCATCAGCCTTATTTCTGGTACCAAAGAGTCACGGGACCGAACACTTAAATCTAGTTTCTCATTAGGCAAGGACCTCCCTCTCCCTTCCTTGAGGGCTGGGGCTACTCTCCGAGAAGAGCTGGGAAGGAAACAGTATTCAGTAGAGGCTGATGGTTCCTTTGTGGGTAGGAACTTGTAGCCACCTGCATTTCCAGTTCCTTCCACAGGGAGGGCGCTCAGGCCAGGTGCCAACCTGGAGATGCCCTGCACCTCCCCCATCCACATTGCCCGGCCCCCTGAATCCAGGCTGGTCCCCTGTGACCAGTGGAATGTGGCAGATGTGATAGGGGCTTTGCCCGCCAGCTCACCGAGACCTGGCACTTCCCGTTCCTGCTCTGGGGGAGGTGCTACCTTGTGTGAGGATGCTGAGGTGGTCCCCTGGAGAGGAGTCCAGCAAGGCCCCTGGCCGACAGCCAGTCCAGCTTGCCTGCCATGTGCCCGAGGCAGCATGGACCGGATCCCCAGCTCCAGCCCAGCCTTTGGGCCCCGAAGCCTCACTGGCATCTGATGCTGCCACTTCAGAGGCCTTGTGGGAGAGGCTCCCCACGTCTCTGACTACAGAGGTGTGGCCCTGCCATGACAGCCCTAGGCCCCTGGGAGTGGCCAGCTATCCTGTAAGACACTGTTACTTTTCCTCCCTTGAGGCTTTTGCCCTCTAGTTCTCAGCGACCACCTTCTAGAAGGACCACTCGCCGGGACCTGTAGACATTTGCACCAGGCCCAGGGCACCGAGCTCCCAGATTATTTCTGTGTGGGCCCAGCCAGGTCCACTGCTCCGCCCGCAGGGACAGGGGGCAGGGGCAGATGCTGGGCTCGCACCCATGAACTGGAGATGAAGTCAGCTCCCTGTGGGCAGCGTTTTGGAAAAGGATGTCTGGCTCTGCTGATGTGTTCTGACGCAGAAACGCATCCCACAGCACTGGGGTTCCGTCTCCCTAGCATGCGGTGCCTGAAGAAAGAGCACTTCCCATGCCCAGATGGGGATCACTCCTGGGGGAGGGGAGAGGCTGGGGCCTGGTCAGACACCAGCCACAGCTGTGTCCTCGAGATAGGTGGCGACTTGGCGGAGGACCCTGCTTTTCCCGGGGGGATGGGGGGTGGGGGGTGGAGAGCAGAATGAATAGAAATCAGCTCCACTGCAACGACACCTGACATGGTCAAGTCACCCATCAATGATGACTTTATCCTGTCTTGTCTGTGGAAGGGGACGAACCCATGTAATGTGGGCCTACTGTGTGCCAGGCCTACTATGTACCAAGGTTGGAGGAAGCCTGGATCTTGGTACAGTGGGGAAAAGTATACAATTCTATTCTTCCCAACCCCCTTCTCCACGTGGAGACTGGAACTTATGCTTCAAGACCCAGTGATGGGATCATGACTGATCGTTTTACCTAGACCCTTTGTGTGATGCTATATGTGCATCTGGAGTGAAGTTTAAGATGCCACCTATTCGCACATCTTCCCAGGTGAGGGCGTTCTGTACCGCTACGCTGTGTGGCTGCAACAAGCCTGCCTGGCCCTGCTTTTCTGGGTTATGTTTTTATAAATAGACAAGTGGTCCCCGGATCTATGTGGAATCCAGGCCGCCAGAGACCAACGGTTGTCCCGCCCCGTCTGGACTCTGTAGGGAGTGGCAGCTGGCAAGGGGACAGAGGCTGGCAGTGGCTCTTGCCTCTGGTCGCTGCTCTCCCAGCTGAGAGGCTGAGGTGGCAGGGTGCTGCTGAGCGAACGTTCGAGTGGACTGCTCCTTCCATGGGTGGGGTGGGCAGCAACATGGAGAAAGCGTTTTTCAGCTCAGAGAGAGCTGCAGCTTCTGGGCAGCTCCCAGATGCCTCCTGAGGGATGATGGATGCACAATGTTCACGCGTGAAGGTGACAGCCAGACCGAGTGTGGGGCTTAGCAGACTGTGGTCCCCTGACCACATCTGGTGTCCAGCTGTTTGTGAGCAGCCACGCGTTCACTCACAGATAGCCCCAGCTATTTTCACCCCGCAGAGGTGGAGGTGAGTGGTTGTGGCAAAGACTGGCCTACAAGGCCTCAAATACTCTCTGGCCCTTTGTAAGAAAGGCCTATAGGGAGAGAGGGTGAGGGGGAGGGGGAGAAAGGCCTACCTAGCTCTAGTCCAGGAGATGCTTTGTCAGGTTCGATTAGGAGAGAGTCCTCCAGTCATTCAACAGCTGGTAACTGAGCCTCACCCTCAGTGTGAAAGGATGATGAGGGGGTTTATGGGGTTTGGCCGCTGTGAACTTCCTCCTCACAGCTTCCCAGTCCAGCCTAATGATGAGGAAAACGTCACGCGAATTCCAGTTGAGGGGCAGTCTATTGATTCCCCCCAAATGGTCAGGCCATCCATGGTGTGTCCTGGCTGGGATCCTGGTTTGGAGAAAGGGCGTTAAGTAAAAGCAAGGAAGGGCTTCCCAAAAATGCATGAGGATGTGGGACCGAAACAAACTCTTTGTATGACTTTGGTCTTTCTTTTTCTAGAAGTACCCTAAAATAAAAAATTAAATGTTTGTTTTTAAACCCATGGCTGGCAGCAATGTGACCTTGGCAGCCTGGTACCTGTTCGTCTGGCTTGTGTGTGGGGGTGAATTTGTACTGCTGCCACTTTGCTACTTGATTACTCCCACCCTCGCCCTGGCCATTGACACCAAGACATATCTGCAGAAGCCAAAGAGTAGGCTCATGGGGCCCACCAGCTGTGCATGGGGCCAGATCTTGCCAGTTGCCTGTTTCAGTCAGTAGTTTTATTAGGATACAGCCACATCCTGTTTTAGTCAATAAAGTTTTATTGGGACACAGCCACACCCTGTTTTATCAATAAAGTTTTATTGGGACACAGCCTCACCCAGTCATTGACGGACTGAGGATGGCTTCTTTGCTGTGACAGTGGCAGAGCTGAACAGTCGTGACCTGTGATGGTCTGGCCCACAGATCATCTGTCTCTTTGCAGAAGCTGTTGGCTGACCCATGGCATAGGGTCTCTGTCCTTATCCTGGCCCTTGGCAGGGAGGCTGAGGAATCGTGGAGGGTCCAGGCAGCTTTTTAACAATGGAACACGTGGCAGGGCACAGCTCAAGACTCACTTCTTTGGGACTGAAAGGGATCATTAATATTGAATGTTTGCAGCCTGCTTGCTGCAGATGACTCCATCTCATCCTCCCCTCCCCTCAGCCCCCCAGTTCTCCCCAGCTCCCCCTCCCCCGTCTCCCATCACAGGACCCTGTGTGAGGCTGGGCGTTGGCTATCGGAGGCCTCGGAGCCTATCGATTCTGAAAAATGTGTGTTTCTCTGAAAGAGCATCTCCCGGCACAACTGGAGATCACAGCGGCCGGTCTGTGGCCCCCTCGCGCCCTTGAATCCCGGCATCACCCAGGGCCCCTCGTGTCTCTCCGACGTGAGATTCTTTGGTCTGCTTGCTTGTTAAGTCCCTTTCAAGACCGTGAGGCAGCGTGGGAACTTCCACTGGCCTTAGGGCCGGGTAGATCTGAGTGCCAGTCTTGCCTCTGGTAAGTGCTGGGCTCTGTGAGGCTCGGCAGGCTGCCTGGGGTTCCTGGCACGACTCTTGGTGGGCGGGTCTGCGTTGAAATAGTAAGTAAAGTGATAATGAAAGTAATAATAAGAAATAGTAATAATAAAGGGCAGATGGCCACTGCACAGGGTGATTCCGAGGACCCTGTAGTACTGTAGGGTTTGCTTGGCGAGGCAGGTGGCCTTGGCGTCTTGGTTTGCCCGTCCTCACAGGCAGCCATTGGGGTTGGTTTCCCCAAAACGTCCACCAGTGGGTGTTCTGGACACATCTCTAAGCTGCTGTGACAGTTCAAATGTTCTGCAGATCATCTCTGGGTCAAGAGGAACTCTCCCTGTGCTCAGGCTTCAGGCCATCACCTTGCCTACACCGGGACAGAGGTGGGACCTGCTCAGATCCCCCTAGCCTGGCCAGTGCCCCTTCCCCCCACTGCCCTACTCTCAGAGAAAGGCAGCTCACCCAGGAGACGTGGCCTTGCCTCAGCAGCCCACGGCTCCCGCAGGGTCAGGCCGAAGCTGTGAGCCTGGACATTACAGACTCTCTTCCCCCCCTCCAGACCGTCTTCCCCTCCCGCTTGTGCCCCCCACATCCCTTCTGAAGACCGCCCTCCAAACGCCACCCC
>PVHY01034539.1:0-10385 GCA_004024945.1 Uropsilus gracilis | reverse complement strand
CAGGCCACCAATGCGTCTTCACTACATGAACCTACAGACACCCCCCCCCCACCCAGCCTCATGGGGGTGCATATGTGGGGGTGGTAAATGCATCCATGGCGAAGTCATGTGTGTCTTTTTTTGGGGAAAAAGCATTTTGAGGGGAGGATGTGCAGCTGCCCTTATCCGCCCTGTGGTTCACAGCCCTCGCCTTCAGGAAGTCCTTTCTGGTGTCTGATCTCAGTCCCTCCTCAGGCAGCCTGTTTCCACCTCGTTCTATGGAAGTGTGTCCAGGGGCCACACCTACTCTGACTGAGCCGTCCTTTGAGTGGCAGAAAGCTTTTTCGCTCTCCTCTCAGTCAATTAAGCCTAAGAGACCAGGAATGAGACCGACGCCAGGGAGAGCAGAGGGTCATGAGGGGAATGTAAGGAGCAAAAGGGTCCAACACCAGCTGGCTCCCTTGCCTTCTAGCTGTGGGTCAAGTGCTCTCCTCAGACCCTCAGTTTTCCTCAGCTGTAAAATGGACTCCTGCTTACCCCTCAGGTGCTTCTGAGGACCAGGAAAGAGCACAGCACTGCCCCCAGGGAGTCGCTCGCAGCCTCGTAGTGGGTGATGGGCAGAAGGCAGAGAGCTGGCATTTGGGATGCCCTGCGGGAGCAGGCTCCGCTCTGGGTGGACTTTCAGCAGGCTGAGAGCTACCGCCTCACTCCATTTTCTGCGCTGAGTGCCTCTTCCTAGTGCCTGCTCTGCTCAGACGCCTGGCTGTGAGTTCCAAGAGTAGAGCATTCTCGAAGAGCCAGGCTTGGCTGTTCATCAGCCCCAGGTCCGCATCAGCCTGCTGGGTGTGGAGTTTTCCTGCTCGTGCCTGAGGGGGAGTCTAGCCGCCCCCTGGCCAGACTGTAAGTTGGTTGCCCTCAGCTTTGGAAAAGCCTGGGGTCCTTACATTTCAGGTTTTGTCCTGGGATTTGGGGGGGGGGGTGCAGAGGGGAGTGCCAACCCTCTCTGGAATCCATGGCTTCATGCTTCTGCTGCTGAGTCTCAAGGGAAGGAAGTAAAAAACCACAGGGAGGCACCCGGAACTCTGCCTATGGGCTGGCTGGGACTGGGGAGCGGGGCTGAGGTGAACTTGGTGGTGGACCTGACAAGACCTGGTGCCAGCCTCAGCTCTGCAGTCACCCTCACTATGAGAGTCTGGGTGAGTTCTACCCCTCTGCACCTCCGTTTGCTCTTCTGTGAAGTGGGGAGAGAGGTTGTAAGGAGATGTGCAAGGATGGTGTGTGCGCACGTGTTGTCGAATGGGTGTAGTCCTGGCCAAGACTCGTCCCAGAGTCCCAGGGGTACCAGCTGCCTTACTGGTGTTAGTGTATTGGGGTCCGGGGAGGGTAGCGAGCGGCCTCTCGTGACTTAATCATTCAGTAGACATTTGCCAGGGCCTCCGGCATGCCAGCCGCAGCTCTGGGCTCTGGGGGTTATGGGAACTTACGCTTTAACGAGAGAGGCAGATGCTGAACATGACAAATAAGTAAAATATTGCAGTGTGTTGGAGAGCGATGAGTTCTAAGAAGACAAATAACCCAGTGAAGCGGTAAAGGGGTGTGTGCCTGCGTGTGGCAGCAGCTGAATCTGGGGTCCCTCTTCGCCACCAGGGTTCTGGGGCTGCTGTTTCCGGAGCGTATTCCTTATTGCCTTGCCCTCCCTTGCAGGGCCTGGGGCAGGGCAGCCGTCAGGAGACCCTGCTTTCCAGATGCCCATCTCTTGCCTTTTTTTGTGCTCTCCCTCTCACCTCCACCCTCCACCCCAGTCCCAGCCTGGCAACCCTGAGGCAACAGAAACTCTTCACTCCCTGGAGGACTGCGGTGGAGGGAGGTTGGGGGCCAGGCCTGCATGCTGGGCCGTGTTTGCAAACACTGCAGCAAAGTGCTGGGCGTTTCAGGTGGGAGGAGCTTTGGGAAATTTTTAGCTTCTCAGAAAGCATTTGAGCAGTAAGTTGAAGGCATCTGACGGCTGGCAGGCTTCGCCTGGTGGCCAGGCTCCAGCTGGCAAGGGGGAAGGGGTGGGGGCAGAGGGGATGGTGCGCAGATGATTGCTGGCAGGGGGAGAGTTTCTCTTGCACTGCTGAGGCCTGTGGTTTTTTAATATTGACTCAACTCCTCGGTCCGCATCATGCCAGACCCGGGAGGGACGGGGCCGGGAGGGCTGTCCGTCCGAGGCCTGGGCCCTGGGAGAGTGCGGGGTGGAGAGGATAAATAATAACAACAGCTAACATTTATGGAGAGCTTTCTAAGTGCCAGGCCCGTTCTGAGTGCTCGCTCTGTTCTGTCTCCTTTGAGTCTCACCAAGGAGTGCCCTGTGGAGCAGCACAAGGACGAAGTGACCGCGGGGGTCAGTCAGCATTCAGGGTGGCGGCCGGGCTTGCTACCAGTGCCAGGAGCTTAGACCACTGCTTCTCAGAGGTGCCCCCAACTGTTACAAGTGCACACGGCTGGCTGCCCTGCAGGTCTCCCGCACCAGAGCCTGGGGAGGGCCACCTGTGTGCCCTCAGGAGACTGGGCCACTCAGGTCCTACCTCCCGGCCGGGGGGAGGGGGGAGCTCTGAGGAGGCTTAGGATCCTGGGGTGGCGGGTGTCTCTTCAAGACGGGAACACGTCAGGGGAGCACTTGGTGTTCGATTCTCCTCGGTTCCGCCCTCTCTGACCTGCCCTTTCTAGGGAGGCTGTTTCGAGTGAGGGCTCTGGTGTTGGGAGACCGGGGTTCGAATCTCAGTTCTGCTGTGAGGACCGAGTAGAAGGTCCCTGTGATCTACCCTGAGCACAGGGTAGTTCCGCTCCTTCGAGGAGGCAGTGAATCTTCCTGTCCAGTGTGAGGTCTCCATGGTCCTCCTCTCCTCCAGGGAGGAGGCGCTTGGAGGGAAAGGGGAACTCTTGCAGCACCTCCCTGGGGATGGGGAGCTGGGGGTAGGTGGGCGCCCGACTATATGGAACTGGGCATCTGGGGCGTGGACACTGAAAGTTTCCAGGTGGCCGGGCCAGTGCCTTGACAGCTTGCGGGGGAAGGCAGGGCCCCCCATCTCTGCCTGTTGTCACCCACACGAGGAGCGTGGTGAACCCCAAGATGGGATTCAAGTTCGTGGTACCCATTTATGGATGCCACTCATCCCACATCCCTGTCAGCTTGGCCCCCGAGGTCATGGTTCCGGCTGGGGGGTATGAGGCTTGCAGGTGATGACTGTCCTCGCTTCTGGTTCCTTTGCGAGGGACAGTGGCTGGTGGAGGTGGAGGCTGTGGTAAGCGGGTTGAGCTGAGTGGGTCCAGTGCCCAGAGGATTGGGTTTCATTGTTTGAACTCTGCCTCCCCAGCACAGACCAGGCGGTCAGGTCCAAGCCTTGGGTCGGTGCCCCATCTCAGCCTCAGGGGGCTTTCTGCCCAGGCCACCAGCGGGGGGCGGGGGGGAGGAGGGAGAGCCAGTTGGGGCTGTTGGCCCTGAGGCCTCACACTGTTTTCCTCCTCTGTCCATAGCCCATCAACGCTGAGAGCGCACCGAAGAATGTAGTGGACGCAGTGAGTGGCAGTGGCCGGGGCTGGGGTTGGGGCAGCGGGCCCCAGAGTAGGGAGGCCTGAACCCACGGCACATGTGTGTGTGTGGGGAGAACAGATGTGTTAGAGAGCCTCCTGGGGGAGCCGATTTGGGGGAACTGGGTGCAAGCCTTGGGGATATGGGCCCGTTGGGAGCAGGTATCTGACCATGCCTCTGAGTCTGGAAGTGAATTGCTAGGGACCTAGAGGGAGAGGCGGGGGGTTCCCAAGAGGGGTGGCCAGCCGTTCAATGCGGGCTTCTGTATTAAACCTGCAGAAGGTGAGAGAGCCAGGCAGATCTTTCTCAACAGATTGCTCTGACTTCGCCGGGAGACAGATGGAGTCCTGAAGGATGTATGGCGGAGGGGGGAAGAGTGTGGGAGCCCTGCGTGGGGTCACTGAGATTAGTGGCGGAGGGGTGTCTCCTGGCAGTGGCCACGTGGAGCAATAGCTTTGAGCAGTGGGGACTTGGGCTCACATCCTGACTCCGTCAAGCCTCTGTGTTAACAGACAAATCTGTGCCTCAGTTTTCTCACCTGCGAAATGGGACTATAGTGTCTCTCATAAGAGAGGTGTGAGACAGAGGAAAGCTTGGTTAGCTCCCAGGGCCCCTCCGTGGGTAAAGAAATGCTCGTCAAGCATCTGAGTCCCCTCCCTGGCCTTTCTACCTATCTTCTGCCCCCTGCCCAAGCCCAGCAGGTATAAGACTTGGTACCCTCTGATTAGTTTCGGTGACTCCCTTCCTGACTGCTTTTCTCTGTCTCCAGGGAGAAGGAGCCTTCCGGGGTGGAAGCACACGGAAAAGCCTTGAGGAAGACGTGAGTGTGGGCACGGGTTGGAGAAGAGGTGGAGGAGGGAGCAGGGAGCTGTGTCTGAGATCTGCCTGGGGAGGAGGGACCCGGACAGTGAGTGGCCCCCTTCGCTCGCTCACTGGGCTTCAGGCTTGGTTTCAGCCTCCCATTAAGCTGGACCCAGAACTCAGGTGCCCATCACTGAGCTAGACCTCAGTGCTCTGGGGTGGGGCAGGTGGGGCAGGATGGGGGAGGCCCGGCTGGTGGTGCCTGGCAGCCAGGTGATGGGTAGCCTGCAGCCCGAGGGCCTTCTGGGCATGGGTTCATCGTACCCGGGAGGACTGCCAGGCTCTGCTTCTTTGGAGGGAGGGGAGTCTTCCGAAGTGGCGGACTCCTCAGGGTGGCTTGAATGCCCGGTTACAGAGGAGGCGGAAATGGGGGCCTGTTCGGCTGCTGCCCTGGCAGTTTGGTGGGGGGCAATGGGCAAGTTTCTCAAATGCAAGGACCCAGGGAGGGCCGGGGGGTCTCTCCTGGGACCCTGTTCTGAGCAATGCTTGTGCCCATGCTACCGGGGCAGATGCCTGGCAAAGTTGGGCCTTTTCTTTCTTCTCTGCCCTTCTCTGATAACTTACCCCTCCGCTGGCCTCCCCATCCTCGCCCGCCCTGATCTCCGGAGGAACAGGGAGTGGTTTTGGCGGTTGGCACGGAGCGGGGGGAGCTGCTGATGGCATGGGGCCCTATCATCTGACAGCTGCCTGATCCATGGTGGGGAGGGCCCCAGAGAGAGGTGCGGGGGGAGCAGGAGGCGGCGTCCGCTGGCAGCCACACTTCAGCAGGAGCCCCTGGCACGGCCGCCTTGCCCTGGGGCAGCCCTGCGTGGCCAGCCCGCCAGCAGAGAGGTGCGGGTGGGCCAGCAGGCTCCAGCAGGAGCAGGACCATGCCCCTCAAGCTAGTGGGGAAGGTGCTGCTGAAGGTAGGCGCAGGTCCGGGGCCCAGGGAGTAGGGGAGGGGCCCTTGTCCGAGTGTGTGGTGTTTCCGGGCTTGGGACGCAAGGGGAAGTTCATGTTTTGTGCATCCCAGCTGCTGTGGATTCACTGGTCCAACGCCTGCAACTTGTGCTTCACAAGTGCTGTCCTGTCTTATCACTGCTTGTTTTTATTGCAACGTTTGCTTTATTTTTAGAGCTGCTACTTGGATGAAGGGCTGAGAGGTGGGCTGTGTCTTTCCTGGTCCCCGTGACATCCCCCTGTGGTGGACGCTATGGCTCCATTTCGTAGATGAGAAAATCGAGGCTTGCTGTCACTCAGGGACTCCAAGCGCCTTTCCTATCCCTTTCTGGACGGCTGCTTGGACCTGGTACCACCCAGCGTTCCCAGTCCTTGGGAGCCAGGGTGGTGGTGGGTGAAACCTTTTGCCCAATGACGTGGGCATGCCAATAGGCCAACCTTTATTTGAGCCCAGGAGATCCTCCAAGATAAATGGCAGCAAGAGAGAGTGAAGTTAGATGCTGGGAAGAACTTTTGATTCAAGAGCGTGTACGATCTTTGTGGTGGGGAAGACACAGCTGTCTCACTGGAGAAAGTTTAGTTGATCTGAGGCTGAGTGTGTGTTTGTGTGTGTGTGTGTGTCTGTGCATCAGGGGTGATGAGGGTGGTTTCTTGCTTGCTCAGGGGAGAAGGGGTGAGATGAGTTAGGGGCTAGCTAGACTAGTGGAAGGAGTACGTGAAAAGCTAGACAAGTGAGCAAAGTGGGGACTGACCACATGCGGTGGAGGAAGAGACATGGATCTTCAAGATTCCCAGTCCCCCATCACAGGCGGGGTGAGCCTGGGGGCGTGAGTTGGTTCCTGGCCCCCATCCTGCTCTCCTACAGTCTGCAGCAGTTAGCTTCTGCTAGCAGGCGCGCTTGTGGCTCTGGGGGCTGCTGTGATAATGGGCCTGTTTGTCGAGCTGCTTTCCTGCCTTTGGTCTAGGCCCACAGGACAGGGCCGGCTGTTTTCCTGCGACCCGGTGTGTGGCGGAGCTGGTAGACGGTGTGCTGTGTTGCACTTTGTTTTGGAAAAATCCAGGCTGGTGGGCAGGAAGGGGAGAGGAAGGGGTGTGGCTGGAGGGGGCTGGCGTGGGGGCACTGGAGGTGGCCACAGCCCCCAGAGGAGACAGAGGAATGGGGCTGGGCCTCTGACGTAGTAGTCAGCGATCTCTGGCTGCCTGACCTGGCCCCTGGGGTTCACTTAGAGTCCCTCCCCCCAGCCATATCCCCCGGGATCCAGGCTCAGGAAATGGCTTTTCTTTTTGGTCCAGAGCTGTTGTGTTTGGTTTGTAGACCTCAAAGGAAGGCGGATTCTTCCCACACAGTTGTTGCTGCAAACCAACCCCGCCTAAGTCCTGGGGTTTGACCTCTTCACTGCATGGCGGGTAGAAGGCAGCGAGGAAGAGCCACCACTGGGTTGCAGGCCTTGAGTGGAGAAGGCAGCTCCCATGTGCCGTGAAGACAGGGCAGAGAGAGTTGGCTGGAGCTGCAGCAGGAAGGGTGAGGGTTAGATACCAGGCGGAACTTCTCGACGGTAAGAGAAGTGAGACGCTGTTTTGGGAACGCTGTGGAATTTCCTCTCCTGCGTCCTTCCAGCGTTGGGGAGACTGTTTCGGTGATGACAATAGGAGGCGTTCTTGGTGCCTCGGGAGCTGAAGCAAAAGGTCTATGATTGATCTATGTCTCGGGAGGGGCCGGGAGGAAGTTCAGAGTCATGCGGGTAAAAGACTTTGAGAAGCCCCAGAGAGAAGAGGGATGGTACGACAGGCCAAAAGACAGCTTATTTTTCTTTTCAAAATAGAATCTTTGTTGTGCTCTCTAGAAAGGCTTCTGGTTGAGCTCCCAGGAGCCTCTGTGTGTGACAGGTGCGTTGACTCCCAGTCTACAGGTGGGCCGGTGAGACTGGGCGGCTCCTTCTCACCGGTCCTTCAGGCGTAGTGTCCTCACAGAGTGGGAGTCGCTGACGTCCGGGCGTCACCTCCTCTGGTCCCCAGCGCCGCCGACAACGCCTGGCCCCCAGCCCGTGGCCCTCTGTGGAGGTGCACCGGGTGAGCATACAGTAGGCAGCAAATGCCATCTCCAGCCCGTGTGAGGTCACTCGTGGTTTCTGAGGTATTAGGTTGTGTTTGCTCACACGCCCCTGCCATTCCCTGTGGCTCTGTCCCTCTATTGGACGTGTGGCCCGTGCACATCTGTCTCTGCCAGTGGGTGTCACATGCCCCCAGACTGCGGAAAACAGGAAGCCCTGTCAGTCAGAGAGTGGCCCAGTGATTCATCTGGGGCTGACTGTTCAGCTCTCTGACCACGGCCTTGGTGGGGTCACTGTCCAGCATGACTTCCTCCCCTGCCCCCCACCCCCGGCCGGCCCAGAGGAGCGGAACGGGCTTGGACTTTGTCATCTCACCTCCGGAGGTGGCCTGGCCAGGCTGTTGGGGCCAAGTTTTTATTTATCTGGCTCTTTTGGGGTAGGAGGCTGAGGAATGTGGAGTGTTGTAACCATGGGTGGGGGGGGGTGGGAGAAACGGGAGCCAGCTCTCCTGCCCTGCTCATCCTGGTCCTTGTCTGAGGGGTTCCCTGGCCCCCCAGTTCCATTAGCAAGCCTGTCGCGATAGCCCATGTTCTCTGGACGGCCCCCGGGGGTAGGTTTCCAGGGTCCTGGCCACACCTCCAGCCTCAGCTACAGCGGTGGCTTCCAGTTGTTCGAAGCAGCTCTGGTAGCCTCCTGCAGAAGTGGCTGTAGATGAACAGCAGATGAGACCCGAGGGGCTATTTATAGCGGGATGGCCCTGGGGCCTGGAGCAGGGCCGCGAGCCTGGGGAGGTTCAGTGACTCCTCATCAGAGACCAGCGAAGTGGAGATGGATGAAGTGCTGGCTTTCTGCGTTCCTCTGGGTGGGGAGTTTTGGAATGGCTTGCTTTGGGGCTTGAAAGCCAAACACAACCTCTCCTTCTCCCCACCCCGCCCCATGCCTGACTCATGCAAACCCAAGACCTCAGGGCCAGGGGAACTGTGCAGACAGAAGCTCTCCTCTGACAACCAGCCCCACTTGGCTGTTTCCCTCTGCCCGGGAGGCAGCGCTTTGGAGCCGGCGGCAGCCCACACCGAGGGCACTCTAGGCACAGCCTTCTCGGGGACGGCTGCATGGAGAGCCCTCCGCTCCATCCTTCTTGTAGATGCTTCAGGGCCTGGAGAGGGCCGACAACCCCTCTTTTTGGGGCCCCTGTGGTCAAGCCTGAAGTTTGAGGGTGAGTCTTGCTGCTCATCAGATGGTGGGGGTGCTCCCTGGGTGCCTCAGTTTCTCCTCTCCTTGGCAGACTTGTGCTGCTGTCCCCGCTAAGAGGCTGTCACCGGGAGAGGCCAGTTTCTGGGAGACACAGGGATGTTGGCTGGTTCCCTGCATCTGGGACTCAGGCTGAGTGAGGGAATCTGGGAGTCGGTGTCTGACTGGCGCTGTGAGAGCTGGCTGAAGTTGATGACGGCGGCTGGCAGATGAGTTGGTGCAGGGTTTTGTCTTTTCTGTGGAAGCAGCATCTGCTCTCACCTCTAACTGGTCTTTGAACTGTACTGTGTACAGCAAAAGCAAGAACCTGGAAAGGTCTTAGATTCCTTATGTGAGTAATTCCTTCTAATTTTTCAGCAGCCCCGTAAGGACGGCCCATGCACCGATGACATTGCAGTAGAGACAGCGCCTTGAGAAGCTGCCTGGCAGGATGCCACGGGGCGCTAACCCTGTGCCATCACTGCCCTGGGGTGTTGGGACTCTGCTTGGGTCCTTAGGCCTAATTTTGTCCAGGTTGACAGCCCTAGAAGTGCCAGGGTGGGGCGGGCGACTTGCCCAGAGGGACTGGTCTGCAGGTGGCTCTTGAGGGGCACAGTTTGCCACCCACCGCTGGTCTCGGTGGTTCTCTGGCACGCCTGTTGCCCTCATCCCGGAACTTCTGACCAGAAGGCTGGACGTCGCTGCTTCCAAGGAGAGGTGTGTGATTGTGGCCGGAGGGGAAAGGCTCAGAGCTGGACAGAGGGCGCCACCGCCCTCACCCTGCCTTGTTGCTGTCATGCCCACAGCCTGTGCTCTCCCCTTGGGGTTACTGTTGCCCTGGGCCTGTGAATCAGGATGAGATGGTTTTTCTCCATCTGGTAGGTACACTCTTGGGCACATACCCCGAGCAGGTGGCCTCCGTCCAGCGGTGGTACACGTCTGGACAGCTGGGGTTTCTTCCTTCCTCAAGGAAGGAAGGACTGTGCCCCAGGCTGGCACGAGGTACACCAGCGTGGAATTGGCATTGATTGCTTTAGGCTTTGGGTGGCTGCGTTGCTGGGGTGTTCGGGCCTCTGGGCTGGAATGCTGGCAGAGAAAGGAAAGGAGAATCTGTGTTTGCCCACAGCCTGACCGCTCCCCTGGATAGCTCTCTGCTTACTTCCTCCATAACACGCTTCTCTTCTTTCCCAGGGCTCCACCAGTGTCACCCCAAGTGTCCAGCTCCAGCCTATCAGGTAGGTCTGCTGATGGGGGCACAGGAAATGAGGTGCTGGTCGTGGGGGGTCACTGCATGTCCTATCAAGTCCTGCTTCTGGGTCTCCGAGCCAGCGGTCACACGGTCACGGAGGGGGCATGCACGGACTGGAGAGGATGCAGGTAGCTGCCACGTGTAAGCTGTCAGGTCTCGAGTTCCACGCCAGGTCTAGGGTCTTCATTTACTTCCATGAGCTCAGCCGGTCCTTGCCTGAAGCCTGCAAGGTCAGTGTTTTATCCCCACTTGGCAGACGAAGAAACTGAGTCTCAGAGAGATGGGGTTCAAGGGCAAAGGTCGCAAAGTTACCAGGAGATAGCACCGGTATTCAGGTTTGGCTGGCCGCAGAGCCTGGCAGGGTCCCATTCCTTTCCCTGGGAGAGGCGCTGAGGGCTACTCCTCCAAGGGAAGTTCTCTCTCTGGTTGGGGGTGGTGACTGGGGAGGGGGATTTGGGAAGACACCCTGTTGTGCTGATCTGGGGTCTTCCCTGCACCTGCGTTT
>PVHY01034538.1:0-10387 GCA_004024945.1 Uropsilus gracilis | reverse complement strand
GAAGAGGAGAGAGAAAGGGAGGGAGAGAACCAGCAGGAGAAACGCCGTGGTCACTCTCCGGTACTCAGCACACAATTGGCTTTCTTTCCTGTTTCAGTTGCTCAGGACAAAACTATTTAAGCAAATGATTCAAAGAAGGTGACCTGAGCTGTGACAGAAACTTGTGTCCTGCTTCTGGCTTCTCTTAACTCTGCCCTCCCCCTGGACTCTGCTCGGGACAGCAGGTGGGTGTTCTGCACCTGGTGATGAGTCCAGCTGCTGCGGGCTTAGCTCCTGCTCCCCGCAGAAGGGGCCCTGAGAACTGCTGTTGGCAGCGCCCAGGGCGGCCCCCACTGGGCCTGAACCTGAACACCCTGATCACTACTGTGACCGCTTGGGCTGGGTGGACAATGACGCTGGATATCTAGCCGCTCCAGTGCCCTGGCCCGGTGCACTCGTGGATCAGAAAAAGTCTTAAGAAAGTCTAAAATCAGACAAAATCACTTAAAGCGAATTTATTCCAGACTCTTCAAGTGAATCATTTTGCTCCATTCATCGCGATCTGAGCCACACTGTCCATAACTAAGAGCTGACACAGCCTCTGAAAGCTTGTCTGCGTCCCTCCTCAGCAGGGATCTCCATCTTAACCACTGGAAGTCATTTCCTGCTTCCTTGGATCTCCCAGGTCCAGATCAGGACCTCATAATCCTGTCTTCCCCAGACCCCTCTGCACCCACCCTTCCCCATCTCACACTTCCTCTCATTTCCCAGACTTCCCTTCCTTGAACTTTGCATCTTTATAGGAAATGCAGGGCAGTGGGCCAAAGTTTTGGCTTCAGATGAATTGCTCAAAGCTTTCCTGTGTGTGAATGTCATTAGAAATAAACCGTTTTTTCCAACGCTGTATTTTTCTTAGGTTACTTTTCTCCTCAGTGCACAAAGGGTTTCAGAAATGAAAGGCCAACTTGGCTGTGGAAATGACTAACTAGAGGGCAAAGCGCTCATTCTTGTCATCATATTCATGAGTGTCTCTTAATAATAAGAACTTGTGATGCTTTCATCTTGATTACCTTGGCCCTGAATCTCCATCTTGCTTCCCATGAACGCTCGGAAACCCCGAGTAGAAGACCAAGTGTATGCATGATTCGAGCAGTTGTCAGACGTTCACTGTGCAGGTAACTTATAACATCTTATGTTATTGTTGAGCTTGTGTCTACATGTTCTCATCAATACACTGAGGATCTTAATACATTTCCTACATCATTCAAAGAAATAACGGTGGACAGCTTGAGTTTGCTGCTGATTCTATGTGCACACATAGTGCCAAAGTTGATTTGTTTTTTCATTCACCGTCAAATCAATGTTGATCCCCAAAATTCTTATTAGTAGGAACTGAAGGGAGACAGATTTGAACCAAGATCTGTGATCTTGTCCTGAAACTGGATGTGCATATCAGGCATGTTGTTGTGACTTGGAGTATAGTAGAAGAAAAATAAAAACACCAGAGCAAAGTATTCTAATTATTTCTCTATCAACTCAACTCACCGTGAGCATTTGGCTGCTTTTTCCTACTATAGCATAAACCTCCCAAGGGAAGTATCTGCAGGTGCTAAGGAGATTGGAGGGGCTAAAGTCCACCAGCTTCTCCAGGACTCTGTGAGCTCCACACCCCCCTGCACTGCTGACAGTTCTGGGTTGTGTCTCTCACACAGTTCTGGGAAAGCTGTTTCCTTCCTGACCCTCGTTTCACTCTCAATTTATAATAAGGATATCTTGGCAATGAAAGCATCTTCTTACCTTATCAGTTTCATTAGCCGGATGACCTTTACATGAGACCTTAGAGAAATGACAAAATTCATCTAGGAAAAATCAGGAGAAGTCTGCAGAACGCCCCAGTCAGAGAAAGCCATGTTATTGTCACACCACGGAACCCGGAGAGAAGATGGGCAGATTTGGATAGGGGATGAATTCAAGTGACATTAAAGCATTATATACCTATCTATATCTATCTACATGTATGTATATATAGGTATAGATATAGATATAGCTATATGCACACCCATATTACAACCTGGCAATCCCTGTGCATTGGAATTGTACCATTTTTATAACTCTTTGAGGGAATTTATCTTCCTAAATTAGTGTGAGAGGAAATGAATAGATGATTAAGATTTTTATATCATTAAATAAAATAAAGCTGGTTTCTTTAAAAAAAATACATTTGTACAGACCCATGACAAGATACTGAAAGTTTATAAGCCCTGCTGTTACGATGCCCAGCGAAGTTCTGTGTTCTGGGCAGGATGTCAAGAGGCCAATGACTAATTGCTGTGCAGAGTCTTCAACGACAGATGGAGAATTTGGGGGATTTTCTTGGCATTGACTGATAAGTCCACTTGTTTGACATAGCTCTTATGCCAAATGTTACGCTAAGAACTTTGCATGCATTCGTTGTTTACTTACACTTAATTACGGGTATGACCTGATGATTTAGGGATAGGTTTGTGACCTCATTGTCATGATGAGGAAACTGAGGCATGTAGTAGCTGTTTAGTGAAGCTAGTTTACTAAGAATTACAGATTTACTAAGAGGTAGAGTTGGGACCAGGTGGTCTGCAAAGGTCTTAACCTTTGCAATTGCAAGTAGGAGGCTGAACTGACAGCATTGGTAAATGAAGAGCGCAGGCTTAAATATTTTTGGAAACTCATGGGAAGATATTGTTGAGTATGTGGGGACCCACCCTGGACTCCAGAAGACTGCTCCCTGGCGGGTGTGCATCAACACTGAGGTGCACAAAACAGTGGTAGGGTTGTGCTGGATAAATGAAAAGAAACATATTTACAAAGTGAGACGTGGAAGGTGGCAGTCTGTACTGGTCAGATCAGTAGTGATATGGTTCAGTTTTGCTTTTCTCATTCTCAAAATATGTCACCAGGGACCCGATGTTGATGCAGACAGACCAAGGTAAAAAGGATTTGCTGTTGCTCCCAGGAAGTTCAAACTCAGGAGAAGGGAAGTGGTTGATGAGGATGGCATCTGAGGTTGTACAGTCACAGAGTTATCTTGCTGTGAACTGCGTATAGTGGATGGACTTGGCTCTCCAGCTCTTGGTTCACACAATGAAGTGCACATGGGGATAACAGATAGCAGTGACTTGGGATTCATTTCTCACTAAAGACAGCGCGAGGTGATATCACACATAGAAATTGGACTCATTTGGTCCTATTCCCAGCATTGTCACACATGGGGCCAAAGGATGCTGACTCAGAGCTATTTCCAGATGGAAAGAGCTTTCTAAATGATAACATCCTGTATAATTTTGGCCTCATTCCACTGCAGTCGCTCTCCTTGCAGTTCCATCAGCAAGGTGCTCTCATTCCAAATGACAACACTCAACTCATTTTAGGTCTTTTTCTTCCCTTTCAAGACCCGGGCAATATCTCAACCCTCTATCTATGCAGACTGGCAGAGAGAATTCTCAAAAAATAAACTGGTTCACCATTAGGTGGAAGAAAAATGTCAACCTTGTTAATTGCAAATAATAGTTGGGAGGATTAAGAAATCTAAGAGGCCAGTAGGTTCTCTGATGTTGGGCCCTTCTCCAAAGTAAAGACTCATTCCAATAAAACCTCTTCCCCCTGGAGAGAAAAGTTGATTCCAGGGAGAAAGAGAAAAGAATTCACTCTTCAAAAGGAAAAGAATCCTATCAGGCATTTTATTGTTTCCTGAAGTGCCCCAAGATTTGGCAGCTCTTTTCCAGAGGGGGTGTGAACAGGGGAAGAGAAGAAATGAAGAGTCACACACATGACCCCACTGCACCAGGGAAGAAGCGTGACCAGGGAGAGGTGCTTCTTCCCCTCTGCCCTGTTCTCCTAGCATTGTCTGTCCTTACCTGGGAGAGGGTGTTCTTCCTCCTCCCACTGCCTGGAGTGTTCCTCAAAGTTCCCCTCAGCAACATTCATGCTAGATTCCTCCAAATCCCCGCACCCAAAGCCTTGACAGTATCAGGAGAGCACGTTTTTGTTCAGTCAACTCCCAAAGCTGAGATTTTTATCTCTGTTTCATTTTCAAAGTCCACATTTTCCCCAATATCACCCAACATAGAGATGTGTTTTGAGTTTGATTGATAGCATAATTATACTCCAATAACAAGATGCCAATAGAGATGGCCTGGTTGAGTATAAACTCTCTGCTTCTACAACATCATTGGGGAAATATTAAAGTTGGGAGCTTAGATTTCTTTTTTTGCAAGCCAAAGCTCAAATCTCTCCCATTTTCATTGAGTTAAGGTTCCAAATTTCCCTTATGCTTGTGCTAATCCAAGACTTTCTCAAGAGTTCTTCGTTGTTCTCAAAGCATCAGCCTCAGTTGGAAAGATCCTCACCAGGTGAGAGAGACAGTTTTCCTGTACCTGAGGCCTGGTTCTATCTCATTGAAGGGTACATGCCTCCCTTCCAGGATCCCAGACTCTGTCTTATCCACCACCCAGTCTTGAGGCACCTCAGTGTTTGAAAGCCTTCTAAGAAGTCCTGAGAAAAGACAGTATCATCATAGCACTGGCTCCATATGTCCATAATGGAGAAGTAGAGCAATGTCTGCTGGTACAAGAGTCATCCCAGACAGAGTGCTTTCCCAGCCAGCGCTCTGTGTACCCAGGACTGTAACAGTTCTGAGCTTCTGAAAGGCCGCCATCTTGGTTTGGACCATGCTGGTCTTCCTGACTCTATATGTCAATTTCCTGACAACCCAAGTCTTGAAATATATGCTCCACTAGGAAACACTCTCAGTGAGAGGCTAATTTTGGCACCATTTCCTGTATCAATAACATCTATTTACAAACACTGCCTGGTCGGCCAGAAAGATATATCTGCTCTCCATCGATATTCTTGATTCAAACAAATTGTGCCTAGGCCTCATATTTTTATATGAGGAGTCAGATTTTTTTTAATATTAAGAACTTATTTCTTAAATGATGAATGTGCTTTGATGTTCAGCTTTACTATCATCAAAGTACATAGTAAAAGTTAATCACTTTACCCATCAATTAACACTTGACCTATCAATTAGCAAATAACAAAAAAGGAAATAAAAATGGTGTTTGGTTGTTTTGCTTTTCTGTTATTAGCATTTTAATTTAATTTTCTTACTGTGGAAGCATTGAACTTACAGGATTGTGACTCGGGGTGAGCTAACATGGATGCACTGTGGTAACACACAACTGAAGGGGTGTGAACTGTACCTCCAAGTACAATTTCATTGAAATGGCTTCACAAAGCACCTGGAGGCTACCACACTTCCCAGTGAGGAGACACTATGATTCAATCAATTTTGTGATTCTTTAACTGTCTCCTTCCTTTATCTTTGGAAGTTTTAAGTTTTAGGCATATCACTTCTTGAGGTTTCTCCCTTTTATAAATAATTAAGTAATCAGGACCCAGTTTGACACCAGATGGGGAGAACGGGGAGAACTGGGAGGGTTAGAGGCCCAACTTTGTGCCCTGAGGAACATGAGTGCCAGTTCTACTCCTGGGGTCATCCTCCTTGGCCTGGATGTTCACTGAAATGGGGAGGGGGAGCAGTCCATCCAGCCTCCTACCCAGGCCTGGTGCTAACAATTGAACTCTAGACATTCTCTTGTGCTTGATAACACATTCAGAGCTCACTCCCTCTCAGACCACGGATGGCACATGCTCCAGCCATGTTCTGTGGTGCCCATCTGTGTTGACCTGGATTTGTAGCATTCTTTGAGAGGTCTTCTCGAACAGAACACAGTGTGACTGGTGCCGTGTGTGTTGTGCAGTGCACAGAGCGGGTGGCCACATTCAGCTCAGTGTGAAGGAGGCAGGCAGATCCAGGGCATCCCATTCTTTGAGCTCCCTCCAAAAGGAAGTACGGGGAGTAGAGAAGAAATGCTTCTGACCAACGACAACAAAAAATAACTAAAAATTTCCTGACTGCAAAAATCTCACACTTGGTTTCTTATGCAAATCTTTCCTTTACTCTTTCCTAAGTTCTTTTTTTTTTTTTTTTTTTTGGTGAGACTAGGTATCACTATTTCTGCCCGTGGAACCGCAAGCTCATGTTGCCCAGGGTACCACAGACTCAAGCAATCCCCAGCCTCAGCTTCCCAAGTAGCTGGGATTACAGGCGTGTGCCACCACACCCAGCTATTTTTGGGGAACTAGGTCTCGCTACCTCCCCCAGGTGGGTCTAAAACTGCAATCCCTGGTCCTGGCCGTGGCTTCTTAGGCTGCTGCCTACAGCCACGTGCCACCATGCCTGGCATTTCTTAATTTCTTATTCAAGACAGAGGTAAGCTAGATGATGTTGACCCACTTCTTTTTAGTTTATCTCTTAATTTACTTGTGGCTTTTCTTATTATATTCCCATTAACATGAGGGTAGCAGATGTTGGTCAAGACAGGTCAACTTGGCTGTTTGGTTGCATGTCAACTACGCCACGCATCACTCTTCTCTGATCTTGAGAGTTTAGTGCTCCATGATCTCTCTCCTTATCTTTACTGATCCTCTTACCTAGAAGCCTTTGATCTATGGATTTCCCATTGGCTCACAACCAACTTTCTATCTAACACATCTCATTGCCAAATTTCTAGTAAGTTTTCCTCTTGGTCTCAGTCTGTCTTCATATCACAGTACTCTGCCTATAGTTAGTGATCAATAGTTGCTTGAAAAGGGGTGGCATTTTCCACTTCTTCAGTGTTCATTTTATCCTGCATATTCATGTGCAATACAACTTCTCATTTCTAACAAAGACTTGCAAATTGGGATGATTAACCCTATTTAAAACAGGAGGAAAACTGCCTCGGAGGAAGTAAGTTACTTGAGTTCATCCAGCTGGTAGGCAGTGTGGCTCTAATGGGACTTTTCTCTGCTCCACAGTTCTCTTTCCAGATGGCCTTAGGCTGTGAGGAAAGGAAACCTGGGATTTTTTCGTGCCAATGTTCACCCTTTACAAAGGGGAACTCAAGGCCATCAGTGAAGATCAAGCATGTGCTTAAATGTCATATTTCTCAGCTTCAAAGCTAGATGACACAGACACTGCACCTCAGGATAGAAGAAAAGGAAAAAGGTCTGTCTGTGATGCCTGGTGACACATGTGGGGAGGGGCAGGGTCCCTAAGAAATGTTCCTTGCACTGTTATCCAGGAAAGCTCCCCCTGTCCACCCAGTCTCTCAGAGTCTGGACTACTGGTCAGTACCATGAGTCTCTGGGAGGGGACACAGCAGTGGGTGAGGTCATGAGAAAGCACAGCCCTGAGGAAAACAACTTTATCAATGTGGGTTACCAGCATGATGGAGGCTCTGGCCATGCATTCAGGCACAGTGGTCACTCAGAAAGACATGCATCCTGCTCTAGGTAGGGGTCAGGGGTGCAGCATTCAGGGAAGCCAGAAGAGAAATGTGGACTGGAATCAGGTCCTGGGATTTAGCAAGGACTTTAAAGATGAGAAAATGAATAAGGACCACACTTCGGGTAGGTAAGGGCACATGCACTTTTTAAGTTGGTCATTGGTTTGGGGTGTAATAAAGCATGAGGGGAGAAGGGGAAGCCTATGGGGTTAAAGAATTTGGGGTTTACCAACTGGCAAAAGAAACCCTTTAGTAGGTAATTAGGCACCTTTATAGTTTTTAAGCAGAATAATTCCTGAGCCCTTAGATCTTGCCACTTACTGGTTTTGTGTCCAATATTCCCAACAAACATGAAAAACCCAGTTACGCCACCATTGTCCAAAACTGTCCTTTAGTCTCTGGTCACCTCACCACAGGTCCAAGCATTCGGAGGCCAGCAGCATGTGTTCCAAAAGAAGGGCATCCTCTTCCCCTCCGTTGGTGTGTTTGGACTTTCCTCCAAACATGTGGTCAAAGAGGTGATGTTCTTCTTGCGGCGTTCTTCTCAACTGTAGGCAGCAGAAAAACTCCAAGACTCAGGAAACAACAGCAGATCCACTTTCTCAGGCCTTACCTATGGCCTCTCCAAAAGCATCTGAGTTAAACTAGATAAATCAAGCTTCAACACAAAGTTCAACCCCAAACTCTGTAGACACCTTCAGCCCACAAACACAGCTTCTGCATGCTGAGACCATGAGTTCACCAGCCTGGGTTGAAGGCCACAGACTCCAGCCCTCCTCAGTCACTACAGCTGAGCCTCCGTCCTCCTCCCAAATGGCTGAATGCCCCTTTTAACCTTTATGGCAACTCTGAGGAGAGGTTGGTGCCAGCCACCCCACAGGCATGTCTGCTGGGCCTGCAAGAGCTAGTGGCAGGCAGAGTGAGCTCCAAGACCTCCCTCTCCCAAGCCTGGGCTTCTACTGCTTTCCTCCAGCTTTCCATAAAGGCTGACCCCATGCCCTGTGTGCAAGCAAGGGTGGGAAGGCAGAAGATGAACAGTGTTTGTCATAGGAAAGTGAGCTGGTGCTGGTCTGGGAGGCGGGGGCAGAGTGGCAGATGAGCCATTACCTGTGCTGAAGCATTAGGGGATGGAGCCTGAAGTAGGACTGAATCACGGCCATGGGCCACACCCCAGTGTGTGGGCTCAGGGAAGGACCCACCTGGGGAGGAGGGAGACGCTGCAGGAAGAGGCACCAGCAGAGTCCTGGTGAGGACGTGGGAACAGCTTTTGAAGGCTGGGGCAGGATGCGATCGGACATGAACAGAGAGACCCGGACATGCAACTATCCTGCGAGCAGGACTGTGGGAGCCCGTGAGGATCAGCAAGAATCAGGGTGTTGAGGAACCAGTTGAGCCAGTAAAGTGTAATCAAAGCAGAGACACAGAGCAAGACCCTCTCCTTCTGGGTTCCCCACCAGCTCTGCCACCTCCAACTCTGTGACCGTGGGCTTGTCTCACCACCACTTGCCACAGGGAGGAGAGTTTGGTGAAAACACCCACCAGTTTGCTCCGAGGATTAAGCAAGATCTTTTCTGTTAAGCATTGATTACAGAGGCCAGCCCTTTGCTAACAAGGACTGGCATTGTTCTTACACAGAGGCCAAGGGAGGGAGGTTTGGCACAGACTATGTGCGCATTGCTTAAGGCAAAACAGCTGATAAATGGCAAGGTGGGATTTTCACTGAGGAAGGATGGTCCATGATCCGTTCATTTATTTTTATATTTATTGATTGCACACACACACACACACACACATATATATAATGTCATATATATATATATATATATATATATAATAAGGTTGTTTACCCAGATATTCTCCCACCATCTTATCACCCATGAACCATCTTGATCTCTTGTGCCCATCCCTTCCCCATTTTTACCCCCTCTCCCTCTCTTGCTCTGTGCTTCTGTTCTGTTGACAGTTTTACGTTTTTCTTCTCCATTTGCTTGTTTATTTTCCCTCTCTCCCTCCTATAAGTGAGATCATCCCGTATTTCTCTTTTTCTTTCCAACTTATTTCCACTAACATGATTCCTTCTAGCTCCATCCATGTTGCTGGCAATGACATCAGATCATCTTCGTTGATAGATGAGCAATATTCCACTGAGTGCATAGACCACAGCCGTTTCAGCCGTTGGTCTGTTTGGGGCTGTTGGGCTGTCTCTATTGTAAATAGTGCTCCGATAAACATCCAGTACAAGTGTCCTTTGGAATGAGTGTTTTCGTGTCCTTTGGGTAGTTTCCCAACAGTTGGGGCTGCTGGGGGGGTGGTAGCTCCGTGTCCAGGAGCTTGAGAGCAGGAACTGTGCGCTTAGCACTATGGGGATGTGTCCCTCACTTGGCACCACGTGTCCCAGGCTCTGCTCACCATGATCCAGTCTTTCTTGACAAAATACCGTCATCTCCAAAAGCCTCTTAGCATTTGAGGCTGGTCACTGCTTGACTCTGCGCCCAGCCACCCCAGGGCTCTTGGGCAGGCGCAGGCCATGTCCAAGACACAGTAGGATGCTCCCCCGGGCAGCAGCTCTTGGCTTCTGAACTGCTGCCAGCTCTGTTGCTGCACTGTGCTCATTCTGCTGTGCTTTTAAGATCCGGGGGAAGAAAGACCGAGGCGGCTGGTCACTTCCTCCGGAAGGTGTCCCCATCTGCTGTGACCTGTCCCTTCCAGCGGCCCTCAGAACCCCTGCCCATCAGTTCATGTCCCTTTGTTGAGGCCTGTGGTTTCCCCATCACAGGAGAGAAGGGTCCCAAGGCCGAGGGTGAGGATGGCCAGGGGCAGCAGAGGGGACGACGCACATTGTAACCGTAGCACCGGCCTTGGCAGTGGACACTTTACTCTCTTCCTACACAGGCGGTGACTCTGCTAATTGCCTTCCTCACTGCTCAGGGCAGCAAATTCATCCTGACACCTCTGTCTACCTCCCCATTCTGTGACCAGGTGTATGTACAGAGCACTCTCTCCCCCTCCCCCCCTTCCCCTCTCTCTCTCCCCTCTCC
>PVHY01034537.1:0-10384 GCA_004024945.1 Uropsilus gracilis | reverse complement strand
TGGTATTTTGGTTGAGAAGGCTGGGGATGGTGGTAAGAACCCACGAGTGGAAAGTTTAAACTGTGTTTTAAAGTTTTTCTTTTCTGCAGTTTTTGGAGCTGAAAGCAGAGAAAAGCTTGGTAGCTGATGTTTGCATATCAATGGTAAAGGTGATCAGTGAAAATGCTAATGAAGACTGTGTAGCTTGCTTTGGAGTGAGAAGCAGGCAGATAGCTGTATCCAGTTAAGTAAAGTCAGAAAGTCTTCATTATACCCTATTTCAGGTTGACAGTGCACATCTGTCCTCCGGTGACAGTTGTTCCTGACAGTTGTTCCAGTGACAGTTGCCCTGTGAGGGGGAGCAGCCCAGCCATGGACCTCCTGGCCAACCTTTTCTAAAACTGACTGAAGTTTTCTGGTTTTGTGACTGCGGTTAAAGGGTTAAATTGTTTTCAGAGACTATATTAAGTAATGTATCCGTAACTACTCTCTTGCTTTTGCAGACACAGTAGAGCCTGGAAGCTTCTCAGCAAATGACCCCATCTGAGCAAGCAGAAGAGAAGGACCTTGAGTTGAGTCCCTGATCAGCTGGGGTTGGGGGGCAAATGTGGAGAAGGGGGCACTTCCCAAACGTGATGGAACCACCAACAGAAATTCAAAACCCCAGCTACCTGAGGAAAAGTCTCTTCTTGCTTCTTCAAGCATGAACTTCCCCATAACTAGTCAATGGACTTTAGCCATATTTCTTTGTTGATTTACAAAGAACTACACAGCCTTGGAGGGGGGGGGGCAGGGAGGCACCATAATTCCCATCACAGGGCGGGGCAAAGACTCTGAAATACTATCCCAGACTCCCTCAGGGCGTGGCTTGCACTGTGCTGAGTATTTGCACTCCAAAGACTCATCCCTGAGGAAAGTGGGGCTGGAGCCTCGCCTCACTGTGGACCTGTGGTCTCAAAGCTCACAGCCTCCTGAGCCAGCCCCCCCACCCCAGAAGTGCACCTTCCTCAGCCCTTGGCCCTGCCCACAAGGAGCTCCCCCTTCATCTCTGTGCCTACAGTCCCAGCATGCTTCAGGCCTGCTTATGGCAATTTGTGAGCTGCCGGAGATCTGGTGCAAAGTCTCTGATGTGAGGGTCATGACCTCCCAGGGTTTGGACTGGATCCAGGTGACCGCAGACCCTCAACACATGCTCGCTGACTTTCACTGCCCACTTCTGATCTCTGGGTGACCAGAGACCAAAGACTGGGTTGGTTGAAATCGTCAACACTTGTGCTGATTTATCAGTGACTGATGTGACCTGATCCCAGAATCCTCCTGGAGCCTCCCTACAACCTGGAATCAAGACAAATTGCAGACAGAACTCGGGGAGCGCAGCACCTGACCCCCTCCTGCTTTTCCAGATTCAAAATAAAAAAAAAAAAAAAGTGGCATTTTCCAGTTGAAAAGAACGGCAGCTAACACTGACAGTGCTATCATGTCTTTGGAACGTATATATTTAGAGAAGACCCCTCATAAAGGAAACATGCGTGATATCCTCCTCCCTATCTCCAGCCCACCTTCCTTTCCAATCCCATCATCTTTCATGCCACCAGCTGAGCGCTTGCTAAGGGCTTAGGGTAGCAGTCAGCAGTGGACAAGAGCCAGGAAGAGCCCACCCACCCCAGTGGACAAGAACAGGGAAGGCTTCTTCCATCCTCCCAGTACAGACACGTAAAGCAGGAAAATAAAATCACCCAGCTCTGCAATCAGCCACAATCATATCTGCTCTTGAGAAATGCTTGTAATTGGAGTTAGTGCACTCAGGTTGTTACGCTGATGGACCGAGGCACCGAGGATATGAAAATGAATGAGCTGAGTGTGTGGGGGGAGGGAGGGAGGAAGTGATGACAATCAATCTGAAGAGCCCTTTTAGAGCAATGATGCTTCTGCCAGCCTGGATCGGAGCCATAAAGACAATTCCTTAACCACCGAGAGACCCTGGAGTAGAAGCCATGCTCAGAAGTGGCTCCAAGAGAGGCCTTTCTTTGGAGTCCGCCATCTTGGCCTCCTCTGAAGCACACCTGCAAGCTTGTCTTGCTCGCATGGCAGGCGGCTGCACAAGGGCCTGCAGTTCTTCCCCCTTTGCAATGAGGCCCTGAAGTACTTCCCAGTGAGGCTCAAACTTGAGCAGCGTGTTTACTCTGACCTAAGCAATGCAGGGAAGGGAATGTTTGGCCAGGTCTGAGCCAAGGCTAAATAAGGTCTTATAGCTTCTAGAATACCTTGAAACTGCCACACAGTTTTCACAGACACACTCTGGTCATCTCCTTGGCCTCCATGCAACCAGCCAGCAGCTAGAGGACCCCCCCAACCCCACCCCCACCCCAACACAGCAGCCTCGCTGACCAAGCTGATTGCAAACAGTTAAGGAGCCCAGCTGAGCCTCGACTAAGCACCTCCCAGGGTCATGAGCTACATAAATGACCAGTGTGCAGAAGCACTAAGCTTTGGAGGGATTTGTTACACAGCAGTAGCCGACTGATAAGCTGAACGCTGTCGCAAATGTCCCTGGGATAGAAAATGGTGGCTAAGTTCAACCTGTCCTTGGAGAATTATGTTTTGGACCATTGAGGCTGTGACTGAGAACTCCTTCTCCTGGGACAGACATCTAGGATTTCTCAGAGCATACACTCAAGGGTCAATGCCAAACCAAGGGCACGACAAGAGCACACAGAGCCACAGGTAATAACTTAGTCAGGAGTGCAGTTACAGATTTTTAAATTGCTACTTGTTTTAAGTTACACACTGCATCATTATTCTATGATTTGCCAGTCCTTTCCCTTTGTGTGCATTTTTCTACACACTCACAGGTCTGTACCTCCATATAATCTGGGAGCATGGCCTTCTTTTTCTTTCCACACACAGTGGACTAGATGGTTCTCTATTTCCCTGAACATGCACGTGGAGACCTTCCTGTGACCGGAACCACAGCTCTCTTCTCTCCTCTGAAAGTGGGGTGGCATGGAAGTGCCACCATTTGAGGATTGTATGGGTAGGCATGTGGGTCTCCTGACTTCTCACTGGCACGAGGGTGGTCACTAAGCATAATGAGAAGTGTGGACTTGCTGGCCAAGTACTAGAGAGGGGAGACCACGTGGACGAAGACTTTCAAAAGGCACAGGCCAGTGAACTTGAGCTGACCCGCCTGCAAAACCAGCTGTGCTTCCTCTGCCCTGCACAGTGTAGCTTCTATTGCCTCCCCCGCTCTGCACCCCCTCCCCAGCCTTCTCCTCCCACTGTATTAAGGTTCATAGCATGGCGCCCGCCCGTCAAACAGTTTCATCTTTGCTGCCCTGATCTAGGAGGCATTTGCACTGAAGTCAACAGATTACCTAAGGGGGGGAGGGGATGGTTGTGTTTGACAGCTCTTGCCGTGCCCTTGGTTTATTCTCAGCCAGTGATCTTGCCTAGAGGTATTTCCTGCTGTTGCACGATAAACATGGGATTTTTAGGGGCTAGGAAAAGAGTTGTAGCACAGTCATCCTGTTCATGATGCCAACTGCGGTAGGGCATCCCACATGTGGGCTTTTATTGGTTCCAGTAGTTACGTAGACACCCCAGGCAGGGAGGCTGGGCCCATTACAGTGCAAGCATGGACCAGCAGGACAGGTCAGGGCCAGGGGGGCTGGGAGGCCAACTCCCCAGGAATCTTCATGCTCCTTCTCTGGCCTCTCTCCAGTGTTCTCTCGTGCTCTTCACCCCACCCCCCGGTGACACTGCCCTTTCATCCTCACCTCCCAGGCCCAGGTATTGCCCTGGACCAGTCTGGGTTGGCCAGCAGCAGCAGGACTCCTTTCTTTCCTCAGCTGGCACTGCCTGCCCCACTGTAGCCTCTGGAGGTCTGGGCACTGGTGCTGCTCAGATATTTCCCACTTCCCTAGCTCCCCCCAACCTCACCGTGTGAGTCTTGTCTTACCAATTCTAGCTGTGGCTGTTTCAGTCAAGAGGGGTTACAGAAGGGTCACGATCTCCCGCCACCCAGGTGTTGGTTTCACTCTGCCTCTCGGAGCTGCCCTCCCAGTGTCTCCCTCTGCCAGCGCCACATGGACTCCACTCTCAGGAGGCCCTCACACTGACCCGAGAGCCCCGTGACCCTGGCAGGGCTGGCTGCTCACACTCCCACCAAATTGATCCCTGAGCGTCTCAGATCTCCTCAAAAGAAGGAGGTGCCTAGATGAAGTGAGAAAATCTCTCCCTTTTCGGGAATCTCCTGCTGTCACCCTCACAACCATAAAAGGCAAAATAAGGAAGAAAAAATACATAAAAAGCTTCATACTGATATGTTCCAAAATTGCAAAAAAAAAAAAAAACCCTTCACTTTCTGCTCCAGTTTCCTCAACTACAAGATAAGAATTCCTAAGAATTCTTGCCAAGGGCTGTGGGGAGAAGCAGAAACTCTGTACATTCACCCACCGCCTCAAACTCTCTACATACACTAACCAATTAATTCTCAGGCAGCCCACACATAAAGTAGGAAGTAGCACCAATCTCTACTTCCTCATGGGAGAAACTGAGGCACAGAGTAGCTGCCACCAGCCATACCAGAATCCACGTTGGCCGACCTGACTCCCACCACTTTATCTTGTTTGTTCCAATAGGGGCCTAGCAGGTTCACCCTGCAGGAAGGGGTGGGGTGGGGGGAGCAAGGATCCCGGACTGGAGGTGGGAGCGGGTCTGGGTCATCTGAGGGCTGGGAGCAGGCCAGTTAAACCTAAGAGGCAAGGGAAGGCACATTCTTTGTCACCAGCCTCTCCCATGTCTCAGCTTCTCCCATCACCCCCCCCAACCCCCTCAGAAATTCCCAGCTGGCCCCCCTCAAGCTCCCTCCCACTCAGCAGCTGAGGGAACTAACCTTGGGGAGTGGGGACCATCAACACAGGAGGGCTTGGGGTGGGCATCCTGTGAGATGTGTTTTTAAATGTGAGCTCCTGTGCGCGTGTCCCACGGCCCATATAAGGGGGCATTCCCTCGACTGTCTGGGCCTTCTGTGTGGAAAACTCGACTGCGCCCAAGTGAGGGGCTGTGGAGGAGGAACGTTGGGCCAGCCGGCGTCTAGTCTTCGTTTGGAGCGTGAGAGTCGGTCTCCATCCACAGACTCTCCGACAAGGGTTTTGCAGGTTTGAGGCGCCTCCCAGATGGGGCATCTCCGGGTGGGCGGAGCCTGTGCTAGAGAAGGGCCCCCTCAGACTGTCCAGTCAGCTGACACAGCCTCATCCGCATGGGACACCCTACATATTACTCAACCTCAGGAGGAAAAGCAGAAGATAAAACCCTCATCCAAACAATTTCACTTCTCATGAGCCAATGTGACTCATGGTGGGGTGAGGGAGGGGGCCATCAAGCAAAGTTAAAATGGCTTCGACAGTCCCTAAACTCTGTTCTTTGTGAAAGGGTGAGGGGAATGCTTAAAAAAAAGATAAGATAAAATAAAAAGCTTCTGCTATTTGCTTGCAGCTAGCATGGTAGAGGGAAGAGGCCGCTCCCACTCAGCCTGCTGTCCTGTGTCTCAGCCTTCCCCCGCCCCCCACCGCCGACATGCTCTCATCTCAGATGGGAGTGACAGAACGCGAGGCGATGTCTAGGGTATTCTGATGACAAATGTGGAGAGGAGACCTCGGATCTCGTGCGTGCTGGCGGGGAGGCACGTGGGCGCGCAGCCAGGACTCGTGAATTGGGACGGGTGTGTGTCACTTGCTCTGAACCTGGAAAGGGCGGGGGGGGGGGCATTGAGGCCCCCCCTTCCCCCGCAGAAACATCAAATCTTCTGTGGCCCCAAACCTGTTCTATAGGTGCGGGAGTTAGTTGCCTGACATTCAGTCCTTCGGTTCTGTCAGGGTCGCAGAGACTCAGTGCTGTTGCTTATCTAGTGTATGTCTTTATTACATGGCTCACTTTCCCCCTCATACCGATGTATTTCTCCAAGATGCCTTTTGTCACTACCGTTCATGGAAACCCAGTCACTTCCATCAACTAAGTGGCAGGGACTTGCTATCTTCCTGCCCAATATCCACTCTCTCTTCATAATAAAACCTGTAAATGAAACCAGTAAAGTGGATTTTTTTTTCAGACTGGCAATGTACCCAGCTAAAAGCATGCTAGCTCCTGGATTCCTAGCATCAGGCGTGACCATGTGACTAACTTCTAGTCACAAGATGTAGAGGAAAGTTAACAGAACTGTCTCTCTTGCGCTCACTCGTTCACTCACTCTCCATCTCTGTTTCTCTGTCTCTCTCTCACACACACAATTGGTAGCAAGGTTCTTAGCTTCAAGGGTTTATGTCTTAGCATCAAACGTGTCTTTCTTAGAGCACTCTGAGAGTAGCTCCAGCAGGCATTGTGTCACCGCGCCCCAGATGAATTCATCCCACCGGAGAAACTCCACAGAATTCCCTGAGAGACAAGGCCCTCAAGAAGGCTTGGGGATGACTCAGGAAGCTGTAACGACCGTGTGGTGGGACCAGGGAGCCTGCTAATGAGAGGGCACTCCTTGACCCCCATCAGGGTATTCCTGAAGCCAGGTTCGCCCAGTCTCAGCTGCTCTCAGTCAGGTGTCATCAACACTTTGGGAATGGAGAGCTGATTAACTGCACTTCTGATGTGGGAAAGGAGAGGCCCTTGGCTCACATGTGCTGAGCGCCTACATGGAAGGTGGATACTTAATATACGGCCTCAGGTCCACTTTGTATGGCAGCGGCAGAAGGTCTTCTGTTTCTATTTTACAGCTGGGGAAGCCGAGGTTCCCTGGACTCGACACAGCTGTGTCTTGTCATGTCTGTTTCATCTCTCCTCTTACTGCATCCCAGCCTCCTGGTAGGTCCTCTCAAGAGCCGGGCACTCTCCTACCACAGGACCTTTGCACTGACCGTGCCCCCCGCCACCCTATACAGCTCTTTCTCTCCTTCTTCAGATCTTCTCTCAATGTGAGTGAGCAAAAACCTCAGTGAGTTCAGCCTCTTCAGAATGGCAGCACCCCCACTGTTCTGTCTGGCCTCTCCCCTGCTTTATTTCTCCATGACATTTGTCTGCCCCTAATATACGCTAGTCATTTATTTCTGCATCTGGTCTGACAGGGGCAAGGACTTTTGTCTGTCTTGTTCACAGCTGTTATTCCCTGTGCATAGAATCAGGCCTGGCCCATGGCAGGTGATCAATAAGTTATAGGCTGAACAAATAAGGAACAAATGAATGAAGGAGGGGAGGAAACTCGGAAATGTAAAGGAACTTGTGAAAAATCAACAGCAAGAATTCCCACGTAAACAACCCCCAGTCCGCCTGACCCCTCTGCACAACCCAGGCTGCCTTGTAGCACAAAACTTGCAACCCTCGCCTCTCTCCTGGCACATTTCACTGCTAGCTCGGGCCAGCAAGAGGCCAAGCCCTTCTCGTAACACTTCTGTTGCATGGAGGTGGGGGAATGGGGGGAGTCACAGTTTTCTCTCTTGCTCTTTAAAAAGGCCTTTAAAACTCAGATCTATTTTATGGGAAAACCATTTGGTTCATCATGCCAATGACAAGCTATTGCTAAGGAGAAAATATCCTTCCTGAAAAAGTGCAGAAATCCACTAACTATAAATGGTAAATGTCATCCCTGCAGGTGAGGACAATCTGGGAGAATTGACAGCTACTTCTAAGAGTCCCCATCAGCAGCACCAACCCACTACTGTGCGACAGCAGTGGCTGACACACACATAGCCGAGGTGGCCTTCCACCCTGCTCCTCTGCCACCGAGGCTAGCCACTCTCCATCTCCACCCTTCCCTGGGCCCATGTACCACACAGATGAGCGGCAAAGCGCTCAGCATTGTTGCATCTCCTGCTTGGGAGGCTGCTATTCACAGCAACGACATGAGTTTATACAGAGGTGCTTCCAGTCCAGGGAGCCTGGTGACCCCAGGCACATGAGGCAGCTGGGAAGGAGAGACCTGGCCCAGAGCCCCCACCTGCCCCATTCCAGCCCCCTCCCCCCCCACCTATCCCCCAGGAGCCTCAGAATCCATTTCTTTGGCCTTCACATGAAGTGCCGTGGATGATTCCTCTCCTTTTTTGGTAAGAGGGAAAGTTTCCACTGAACAAACCCTCTGAGCGATTTGTCTGATCTGGTGACATCTGCACAACAACGGGGGGAAGAAATAATTATTATTATGGTGCCTAAATGATCCAGCGCTTCTCTGCGACGCTGGGGAAGGAGACAGCTGGCCCCGACCCTCTTGCTGACAGTCCCTGCTGGCAGACCCTTCCCAGCTGGCTCTGCTGCCTGCACTGAAGAAAGGAGGCTGACGGCATGACAGAGAGGGGAGGGCAAGCCTGGCACAGGAGCCAACACCAGCAGCATGCTGAGTGCGTGCGGGTGCTGTGGTTTTAGGTTTCAAGCCTCAGACCCATCATGCAGATGGGAAAACCGAGGTTCAGAGAGGTCAAATTAAATCAGTCCCAGACACACAGCCAGAAACAGTGGCCAGACGGAGCCAGAGTCCATCTGCCTCCACCCAGCAGAGTCCCATAACACCGCACAGAGTATTATAACACCGCGCCCTGGGCTGAGCTCAAGGTGAGGCTCACAGGACACGAATGGGGTGTGCGGCGCCATCTCTGCCAGTGAGGAGTCAAGGAACTGGGTGTAAGGACCATGTGTCCATGCCTGGAGCTGCCCCCAAACAGTGTCTGTCTCTTGGCTGGGCTCCGGAACCACCTTTGGGATTCAGAGCATCTCTGAGTGGTAGAAGATGCCTGACTGAGAGCTGGCATGAACTATTCTTGGAGCCCCTCTGGCACACGCTGATGGTGCAGGAGCCTCACGGTCACTGGCCTGGCTCCAAGGCACCACAGCCTGAAGCAGTTTTTCAGAAGGCAGCAAGGTGGACATGGGATTCAAACCTGACTCTGCTGTCCCCAAAGGGGCAGCAAATGACTGCGTCTCTGAGTTTGTATCCTCCAGGGGCACGTGGCCAGTCTTGCCCTGTGGCTACAAGGATGAAGCAAGGTGATCCACGGGGAAAGCTGCTAGGACAGAGGATGGGTTTTCCCACGTGGGAAAGTGCTCACTGATTTGCTTTAAACAAGGCCTGTCCTCCAGTCCCAGTTCACACACACGCACAGGTCACGAGTCTGGTCTGGGCAACGCCAAGTTCTCCCACCGTCCCACCAAGTACCCTGCAACTCAGCACCTGCTCCCTGAGCATCTGGGGAGGAGGGGACACTAGTTGGTAGCTGCTCCAGAGGACTTGGGGTTACAGGGGGGCCACAGGGGCAGGGCGGCTGACCATGCTGAACAGAGATGTTTGAAGAAGGAGGGAGCCCTGGGTCAGACTGCCCGCTGGGCAAACACTTCCTCCATGTTCGAACTCTGCTGGAGTTTGGCATGGGGATGAATCGCTGTGGGGAGGGAGTATCTTTCCAGGGGTCTCCGTCACAGCTGCCAAGCTTCTGCATGGCAGAAGGAGTCCACAGAGCCCCAGAGCAAGCTGCTTCTGCCCCTGGACAGACCGGACTGCTCATGGCCACCCGAGCCCTTTCCACGGATCCACACATGACAGAAAGCCCACGAGGGAGGTGTGTCAGTCTCATCTCCTGCAGACAGGAATCTAAGCCCTAGAGCCCAACCCTCAGCCCATCTGAGGCAGAGCTGGGCTCTGCTGCAGGTCTCACGCCCCCGCCACTCAGGCTGTGGCCGTGGGCCCTGCGTGTCATGCCCAGTCGCCTCACCGGCCCCTGAGTGCTCAGCTCCCACTACAGACGTGGACATGATAGGCCTTCACGCTCCAAACTCATCGGCCTCAAAAGCCCAGGCTGGCACTGAACACGCTTCCCAGGGAGCCTGCCAGCTAGAGCTGGGGCGAGGCTGGGTCCTCGGGCACCTCTCACGCTGTCTCAAGGTCGCCTGGTAGGACGAACGGGAGCCAAGTTGCCCGAGAGCGCGCGGCCTCAGGCAGCGGTGCTTGGCAATGCCCTGCACGTCCTGTCACCCCGCTTGCTTCCTCCTCTGGAGAGCAAGGTGAGCTCATCCTCCCTGCCCCGGGAGCCACGTATGGAGGTGAAATTAAGCAAAGGTGACGAAAGCCCGGGGGAGCGTGTCACACGTGCAGCCGGCTGCGCCTGGGGCCGGAGGGGAGCACGGACATGCTGGAACTGCTGCCGGAGGCTGATGAAGCACCTCGCCTGCCATACCGCGGAGCTCTTTCCAGTTGGAGGAGGGCCTGCGGGCTGCTCCCCGCGCCCGCATTCTCCTGGTGTGCCCTGGCAGTTGGCAGCATCGCAGCCGTTTATTTTTAGCTCTCGGTGGGCCGGCCATTTCCCGGTCACATGCTGTTTGAGCTACCACTTCAGAAAGGCGCTGGCTCCCAGCACTGAGCCAGCCCCCCTACCCC
>PVHY01034536.1:0-10389 GCA_004024945.1 Uropsilus gracilis | reverse complement strand
GAAAAAGAACTCTGGACCTGTTGTTTGACTTAAACCAAGAATGTTGATAACATCAGCGCCTGGTAGGAAAGGAAAGAGAAAAAGAACTCTGGACCTGTTGTTTGACTTAAACCAAGAATGTTGATAACATCAGCGCCTGGTGACCACCCACGGGCCATTTAAAAATGCTAACACACATGAGAGCAACTATTACAGGAAGGCAATCAATAATCATTTGACTAATTAGGTTTAGACTACCTGTGCCTTTCCAGTCCTGAAGGATGAAGAAACTCTCCCCACAGCCCTCATGTCCTCACATTCCCTTCTCTCCTATATAACCTTCTTTCACTCACTACCAGAAAAGACAGTTTCTTTAGAGTACCAAACGTCATTCTCTTATGGTAGCACCACTCGTTAATGAAGAACTTCCTATGTGGAAACAATCTTGTGGTTCAAGACCTTGTGGCTTGAACATAAGGAATAAGACCCAGTTAGGTCAGTATCAATCTTAAGGGTTAATGTGTACATTTCTACTACAAGAGCTCTCTAAATCAGCTTCTAATGTACTTTTTATAATTTACAATTTTCATTAATAAAATGCCATTTTACAATTAAATCATAAAATTTATATGCTACTTCTTGGACAATATCTACTGATACATAACTTGTATTTCTTTAAAAAGGATGATACTAATTCCCAAATACTTAATAATAATATGAGAATGCTTACTGGTCTGACGTCACCACAGGAGTTGGTAAACTGTCGTGCCAAACCAAAATCAAGCATATAACATTTCCTGCATGTACTAGGAAAGCGACCCATGGCGAAGTTCGACTAGGAAAAAGAAAAAGAAGAAAAATATACTATTACCATAATACTTAGTCCTTATATCTTCTCCTCCTTATATATTCATTCTTCTATTTATATCCTATTTAATATAACATGTTCCCAAAGCACTATTTCAATGTTTACTGGATATCAATATACAATTTCATTGTGAGTTCTGTTACTGCCTATGATCAGGTAAACTTTGAAGAGCAAGGAACTTAAACAACTGTACAAATTAACTACAGCACAACACTGATTTAACTGGAATCAGAATTTCTAAGTTGCTTGAAATTCTACTCTAAGGTCACTGTTTTAAAGATAACGCAATCCTCACTTCTTAAAATGGGAGAAAGCTGGATGAGCAAAGTCAAGTACAAAGCTCTTAAATTTAAATGAACTTCCTTTAAATACCATAAAAATGAATTTCACTAAGTATAAAAATCAAAACACAATTTAGGCAAGCATATTAAAAAATACCTAAGGAAAATATACTTTGCTTTCTTCCCTTAATAAAAATGGATATAATACTGAATGACCACAAACTTGCAAATATGGGTATAGGAGAATTTAAAAGGGCAAAAACCAAAAATGCTGTAGGCTCTTTAGCTTTTATTTCAAAATACTGTTCTTTTTAGTGAGTTTTCTGATGAAAATAGAAACTTCAATTACCAAAGTTCTCAAATAATGATATTTAGTATGGCATTGAAATAAGAACAGAAATGCTAAATTACATTAAGTCTGATTCTGCTAAATTAATTTTAGTTGGTATTTTCCCATCAAGTATTTAATTTTAGAAATCACGTTGTAACAGATGGGTATGATGTCCAACCAACATATGGTAAATTTATAGTAAATATAATATATTAGGAAAGGATGAGTAATAAAAAAAAAATAAAATGAAAAAATTTCAGTGACATTTCTAAGGAAAGGAGAATATAAAAGAACAGTATAAATTGTTACAAAAGCACTGAGAAAATATGATCTTTTATAATTGATGGCTTTTCATAGCACAATTTCTCATTTGAGACATAATTCAAATAACATCTAAAAGTAACATGTAATGTATGTATGTATGTATGTATGTATGTATGTATGTATGTATGTATTTATTTGAGGCTAGGTCTTGCTATTTTTGCCCATGGAACCGCAGGCTCATGCTGCCTGCAATCCCCAGTCTCAGCTTCCCAGGTAGTTGGGATTACAGGCACGCGCCACCACGCCCAGCTATTTTTTTGGAACTAGGTCTCTCTACAGGCCCCAGGCAGGACTCGAACTGCGATCCCTAGCCCCGGCCGCTTCATAGGCTGAAGCTTACTGGCATGAGACACTGTGCCCGGCCCTGTAACTATGAATTTAGATGTGAGGCTAAATCATATAACAATAACAGGTAAGGATTAATCAGTTTTAATATAATTTTTTTCTTTTATTCATTTTTATTAAGTTTTTTATTGCATATATATATACACACATATGTACACATATACGATACATCATTGTCTACCCCAAGGTTTTCCCATCACCCCAGCATTAATCATTTTTAATGGCTGCTAAGCAACACTTTCACTATGAGAAAAGTTCTTGAATTTAAACTTTAGTTTGTAACTATTTTTAAAAATTTAAACAGCAAATTACATTTTTTCCATAGAAATAAAAATACCTTGTGTTTATTTAAGCATAGCACATATAAAAAGCAACATTTGTGGTTTATTGTATGCCATTATAAGATTTGGAGTACCAAGCAAAACTTATGAGCTGACTGGAAAAGCCCCCCTACCGGTTTGATGTCTCTGTGCAAGAATCCCACAGAATGGATGCTCTCGATAGATTCCAGAATCTGTTTACCCAAACGAAGAGTAGTACTAATGGTGAATGTACCCCGGGATTGGCTACGGCGCAGATCTGCCAAATTCCGACCCTGTGGAAATCAAATAAACACTTTCAAATGTGGCACTAAGTTAGGAGAGAAGAATGGGAAATTTTTCACTTTCCATTTTTCCATTTTGACTGTAGTAGCAAGGATTTTACTCAACTCAAAATCCCCTCAACTCAAGAGAAGTCTATTTTCTATTTCATTCCTCATTTTTTTAAAAAAAACATTTTGTATTTCGAGGTTCTCCCACCACCATATCATCCATTTCAGACAAATTTAAAAATAACTTCAATTTTTTTTTTGAGACTAGGTCTCGCTATTTTGCCTGGGGAACTGCAGGCTCACATTGCCTGGGGTACCATAGACTCAAGAGATCCCCAGTCTCAGCTTCCCAGGTAGCTAGGATTACAGGCATAAGCCACCATGTCCAGCTATTTTTTGAGACTAAGTCTTGCAATGTTGCCCCAGTCAGGTCTTGAACTCGCCGGCTCAAGCGATTCCCAGCCTTAGCCTCGCTCTGTAAGCTGCGATTAAAGGCATGCACCACTGTGCCCAGCCCATAACTTCAAATTTTTAAGCATATTATGTTTCTGGATTATCATGTTTTCCTTTGTCTCTGATGGCATAAGAAAATATAATCTTGATTATTTAAAAAGATACAAAATATACCTAGAACAATAATCCCATTTTACTACCCAACATATAATGTCACACAAACTACTTAACTTTTCTGTATCACAATTCCCTCATAAAATGGGGCAAACAATTCATATACCTTATAGCATTTTGTAAAGATTAAACAAAATCCACATAAATTTGTTTAGAATACTATCTGGCACAGTAAATGCTACTTACTGTCATGTGAACAAAAGTGACATTAAGTGTTTTAATAAATACGGTTATAGATGAAAGCAATGTATGATGTATGCAAGTGTGTAACAAAAGTACTATACTCATGACTGCATTCAATTCCCATAGCACCACGAATACAAGTTGCTAATCCTGTTTTACAGATGAGGAAATTAAGGGTCACAGAGTTTAAATGACATAAAGTTGTTTTTTAAATCTGAGTTATGCCAAAAAGTGTTCTTTTTTCTTACTTCACAGTGTTGCTATAACTAAAAAGTTTCTTGTTGCCTAGATAACAAAAAGATAATCTGATGAGATGACAAGGCTACGATGCTATGGTTCTACCTCCCAAATAATCAAAATGATTCCTATTATCACAAGGGGATTTAAACATTCCAATCTCTCTATTCACAAATTTTTTTTAGTGTTTGTTGGGGACTGATATCACTAATACCAGCACTTCAACTAAAGACATTGATTAACTTTTGAGAAAGTAGTAAATAACTAGTGATCATTTAAATAAAATGATAAATAGTACCAAAGTAATCTAGGAATTAAAAAACAAAAGGCTTTCATACATCATAAAAACTGCAGTTTTTCCACAGCATATATTGGTAGTAATAGACCAATGATTACTAGTGGATTGGATAAAAGTTTATTTTTACTATTAATTTTTTTTTTTCGATCTAGGATCAGATCTGAGTATTCCAGATCCCAGATCAGTTCTGGGATCCCATGGACTCAGGTGATCCCCAGTCTCAGCTTCCCAGGTAGCTGGAATTACAGGCACATGCCATCACGCCCAAGCTATTTTTTTGAGACTACGTCTCACTATGTTGCCTGGGACAGATCTCAAACCTGTGGACTCAAGTGATTCCTAGCCTCTGTCTTCCTTCTTAGGCTTGGATTGAAGGCACGTAGCACCGTGCCTGGCCCAGTTTATTATTATTTTAATGTTAGGGGAATTTATTATTCTCTACATCCTCTGCAAATATAAATAATCTAGAGCAATGAGTTTTATAATCTCAAGAGTATGTAATACTTATTTATCATTCTAATTTTTTACTTCAAAAATCAGTATTTGATTACCAAAAATAGGACTGAGATAATATGAAAACTTTATTGCCATCATAAAATGTTTTTGAAAATAAATCAATTAAATTGACTTTATAATATTAATATTTTTTATTCTAAATAATTTTAAAATATTAGTCTACGGTAGCAATTAAAATATGAGATAAATACAATGATGGCAAGAGCATGGAGAAAATACACATAGGCTTGAGTATACCAAATTATACTTTAGAAGTATATGCTACAAGAAGTTATGATTTGTTATAGAGAAAAATGGAAAATATATTCTCATCAGTAAATATATGGTAAACAGATTTTTATCCCCTCTATTTCTATCTATAGGGTAGTCTATATATAATCATATACTTTTTAATATTGCTGGATAATTATAATGAAGACTTTTACTAGGGTACTGAGTTTAGATTAGAAAAGTTTAAATCACAATCTTACTGATGGATATATAGCCACACAAAAAAGATATCTTTCTACACTATAATAGGAAGTATCAGTGAGTAGAAATTGAATATCTAACACTATTTAATATTCATTTAATGATTCAAATAAAGATGGAAATATTTTATTATTAAAAAATGAAAACTTATTTTACATTGAGAGACTATAATGGACTCTCATACACTTATCACCCTGAATTAACAATTCAACCTATAGCCAATCTTGTTTCACTTTTACCTACTCCCTCTATGCCCAACATACATCTTCTCTCCACACATATAGTGAATTATTTTTATGTAAATGACAATTACATTGTTTTCATCTACATATAGAAAGAGCAAAGAGCTGAAAATGTAAAATCAAAGAAGTTATTAGTAATTCTATTATGTGAATTATAATTATGAGTATGAGCTATATGGTCTTTTTAACAAAATGTAAATTCTGAACCCATCCATACTTTTTGGATGGGTTCTTGAAAAGCATTAAAAACAATTATCCACTGGTGCTGGCACCAGGCCTCTTGGAGGGACCCATCCCCACGTCGCCTTCACCACCATCCCAAGAAGCCATTCCCTTCAGCCAGATTCCTGAGTGAACCCACCCAACCCTTGCCCCACTCAGGTGAGACACTGGAAGTCATTTGCGCAAGCAGCACAGGTGCAAATCACTAAACTAAACTACAGATCTACTTTCAACCTGGAAAACATTCCCATCAGCATGCCGACCAACACAAGAGCCAAGGTTTCTCAATATGTAGAACAAGTTAAAAAGCAAAACACAGTAAGGAGAAAAACTTTAGACATGCAAGCAAGCCCTACAGGAAACAATCCATCACCAACAAAGAAAAGACAATCTTCAAAAAACACTTAAGAAAACAGTGAAGAAATGATGTGTATCTCAGTAAAAGATTCCAACATCAACATGTTACGTGCATTCCAACAATTAAGAGAAGAATTAGAAAAAAAAGGACAACAGAATGCTAGAAGCATTTAATGCACTAAGGGAAGAAGTAGAAATATGTAAAAAATAAAAAAAGCATCAATATGTATAACCTAATCAACGAACTGAAGAATGAAAATGAATCCCTAAAATTGAAATTGAAAGAGACTCAATATTTTAGGGTTGCAATAAATGAGCTCAAAAATGCACAGAAAAGCCATGGAAGCAGATTAGATGAAATACAAGAATGAATCAGCACACTTGAGGATACAGAAATAGAGAGAAAAAAAAAGAAAAAGAAACAAAGTAAGAGGACTGAAGACAAGCTCAGAGATATGTCAGATTCCTTAAAGAAAAGAAACATTAAGAGTAATAGGAATCCCAGAAGGAGAGGAGAGAGTCATGGGAACTGAAAGGCTTTTCAACATAATAATAGAGGAGAACTTCCCAAATCTGAAGAAAGAAATGAAAATAGACATACGGGAAGCCAAAAGGACACCAAACTACTTTAATGAAAGAAAAGCCACATGGAGACATATAGTCGTAAAACTTCCAAGAATCCAAGATAAGGAAAAAATAATGAGAATCACTAGAGAAAAGAAACAGATAACCTACAAAGGTAAATCCATTAGACTGACCTCAGATTTTTCTGAAGAGACACTCCAGGCAAGGAGAGAATGGAGTCACATCTACAAAAAACTCCAAGAAAAAATGTGCCAGACAAGAATACTCTACCCTGCAAAGCTATCCTTCCTCTTCCTCCGACAAGCAAAGTCTCCAGAAATTTGTTACCACTAAACCCCCACTCTAAGAAATTTTACAGGAGGTCTCAAGATCAAAACCATAAGAAGAACAAATACAAAATAATAATAATAATAATAAACCCCAAAATGACCACCAGGAAACCGTCAGAATCGCAAACATCAATAATCACCCTAAATGCCAATGGTCTAAACTCTGCAATCAAAAGATGAAGAGTTGCAGACTGAATCAGAAAACAGAACCCAACATTGTGCTGCCTCCAAGAAACACATCTGATCTCTAAGGATAAGCATAGCCTGAAGATGCAGGGCTGGAAAACTACATTACAAGCAAACGGCCCCCACAAGAAAGCAGGAGTTGCCATTCTTATATCAGACAGAGCAGACTTCAAATTACAAAAGTGACAAAAGATAAAGACGGCCACTACCTAATGGTTAAAGGGTCAATCCACCAAAAAGACGTAACAATAATCAACATATATGCATCTAATGAGGGAGCACCAAACTTCATAAAACAACTACTAGTAGAATTGAAATCAAATACTGAGAATACATATGTGGTAGGAGATTTTAACACTCCACTCTCAACAAAAACAGCATCTACACAAAGAAACAAAAGCTTAAAGGAAGAGCTAGACCAAATGGACCTAATAGATATATACAGGACACTACACCCCCAAGGAAAAGAATACACTTTTTTTTCCAAAAAAAAGGTTTTTTTTGTTTTGTTTTTTTCAAAAAAAAAAGCACACGACTCATTCTCTAAAGTTGATCATATATTAGGCCACAAGACAAACCTGAACAAATGCACAAAGATGAAAATACCAACCTTTTTCTCTGATCATAAAGGCATCAAATTAGAAATCAACAATGAAAAGTAAGGAGAGTGAACACTACATGGAGACTGAACAACAGGCTTCTGGAAGATCACTGGGTAAAAGAGCAAATCAAATAAGAAATTAAAAACTACATGGAGGCAAATGACAATAATGACACACCATTCCAAAATGCATGGGATGCAGCAAAAGCAGTATTAAGAGGAAAGCTCATAACAATACAGGCCCAACTAAAAAGAACTGAAACAGCCCAAAGAAATACTCTAATCTCCCAACTTGAGGACTTAGAAAAAGAGCAACAAAAAAATCCAAAACCCAGCAGAAGACAAGAAATAACAAAAATAAAAGCAGAGATTAATGAAACAGAAACCAAAAAGACCATTGAGAAGATAACAAAACCAAAAGCTGGTTCTTTGAAAAAATAAATAAAATTGACAAACCCCTGGCAAGGCTTACAAATAAGAGAGAAAACACAAATAAACAGGTTCACAAATGAAAAGGGAGGTATTACAACAGACCCAGCAGAAATCCAAAAGATAATTAGAGACTACTACGAACATCTATATGGAAACAAATACAGCAACCTAGAAGAGATGGACAGATTCCTAGAACAATACAGTCATCCAAAATTGAACAAAGAAGAAATAGAAAACTTAAACAGGTCAATCACAAGCAGTGAAATTGAGGTAGTCATCAGAACTCTCCCTTAACACAAGAGCCTAGGTCCTGATGGTTTCACAATTGAATCTACCAAACTTTCAAAGAGGAATTAACACTGGTACTATTAAAACTCGTTCAAAAAAAAGGGAAAAAAAAGTTACCAAATACCTTCTATGAAGCAAACATTACACTAATTCCAAAACCAAATAAAGATAGTGCAAAGAAGAACTATAGACCAAACTCCGTAATGAACACAGATGCAAAAATTCTAAACAAAATCCTGGCAAAGTGAATCCAACATTGCATAAAAGGGATAATCCATCATGACCAAGTGGGATTCATCCCAGGGGCACAGGGATGGTTCAACATCCGAAAAGCAATCAACATAATCCACCACATCAACAAAGAGAAAAAACAAAAACGGTATGATCGTATCAAGAGATGCGGAGAAAGCATTCAATAAAGTTCAGCATCCTTTCATAATGAAAGCCTTGGGGAAAAATTGGTATAAAAGGAACATACTTCAACATAATAAAAGCTATATATGACAGACCCACAGCAAATATAATCCTCAATGGGAAAAAACTGAAACCATTTCAATTAAAGTCTGGAACCAGGAAAGGATGCCCACTCTCTCCACTCCTTTTCAACATAGTTCTGGAAGTCCTAGCTAGGGCAATAAGGCAAGAGAAAGACATAAAAGAAATCTGAATACTGAACAAAGAAATAAATTTATCATTATACGCAGATGATATGATACTCTGTAGAGAACCCAGAAAAATCGACAGAAAAGCTGATTGAAATAATAAACCGATTCAGTAAGGTAGCTGGATACAAAATCAACACACAAGAATCAACAGCATTCATATATGCAAAGAATCAATCAGAAGAAAAAGAAATTTAAAAAAAAACACCCCATTTACCATTGCACCAAAGAAAATCAAATACTTGGGAATAAACCTAACAAAAACCGTAAAAGACCTATACAAAGAAAACTATAAAACATTCTTAAAAGAAATAGAAGAGGATTTTAAAAATGGAAAGACATTCCCTGTTCACGGATCAGAAAAATCAACATTATCAAAATGGCCATACTACCAAAGGCAATCTACAGATTCAATGCAATTCCAGTAAAGACTCCAATGACATATTTTAAAGAGATAAAACAAAATTACTGAAATTCATATGGAACAACAAAAGACCCCGAATAATCAAAACCCTATTGACAAACAGGAGAGAGAATGGAGGTATTACTATTCCAGACTTCAAACTATACTACAAAGCCATAATACTTAAAACAGTATGGTACTGGTACAAAAACAGACAAACAGACCAATGGATCAGAATTGAATATCCGGAAATAAAACCACATGTATACGTCAACAAATCTTTGACAAAGGAGCAAAAAACATTCCCTGGAACAAGGATAGCCTCTTCAGTAAATGGTGCTGGGAAAATTGGATCAAAACTTGTAAAAAAATGGACCAGAATAACACCCTCACACCCTGTACAAAAATTAACTCAAAATGGATAAAGGACCTGGAAGTGAGACCTGCAACCATAAAATACACAGAAGAAAACCTGGGCAAAACCCTTCATGAATTTCACCTCAGAAATCCGTTTGGGGAAACAACTATGGCCGGCAAAAAAATGAAGGAAAGCATAAACAGCTGGGACTATATAAAACTAAAAAGTTTCTGTTCAGCAAAAGAGACAATAAACAAACAAAAAGAAACCCAACCAACTGGGAGAAGATTTTTGCCCTACAGACAAGTGACAAGGGTCTGATAACAAAGATCCACAAAGAGCTCCTACAGCTCAACAAAAACAAACCAAAAAACCCAATCAAAAAAATGGGGAGAAGAACTAAAAAGACACTTCACCAAAGAGGAGATACTGATGGCTAATAGACATATGAAAAAATGCTCCACCTCACTAAAAATTAGGGAAATGCAAATTAAAACCACACTGAGATACCATCTTACACCAGTAAGAATGGCCCACATTAATAAAACAGACAACAAATGTTGGCGTGGATGTGGAGAAAAAGGAACTCTCTTACACTGCTGGTGGGAGTGCAAACTGGTCCAGCCACTATGGAAGACTGTGTGGAGGACCCTCAAACAATTGAATGTGGAC
>PVHY01034535.1:0-10378 GCA_004024945.1 Uropsilus gracilis | reverse complement strand
GCGAGAAAGGGGGGACGGGCCACTATATCCCCCGCGGGCACAGGGTCTCAGAGTGACAGGGGGCAGGGGGCAGCCTCGCTCCCTTCCCAAGGCAGGCGGGCCCGCCCCCCGGCTGTGCAGGGCCGGCAAAGGCGGGACCCAGAGGTGAGGGTCCCCAGGGAGAAGGCCAGGGGTCTGAGGTGGTTCTGCTCCCTGCTTGTCCTTCCTCGGTGTCACTTCTTTCAGCCGTTCTTGGTCCCTAGAGTGGGCCCCATGTGCGCTGCCTGGGGCTGGGCAGGAGGTAGGATTCTGTGGAACAGCCATCTCTGTCAATGATGGGGACTTCCGGGTGGGGGATGGGTATGGGGGTTGGGGGTGAGGGATGAGGGATGGGGGGCTTCTGTGGGAGAGACAGCGAGGCTGCCTTGCTTTTGGAAGTAACAGAAGAAGTAACAGAAGGGGCCTTGCTGCGTCCACAGACTTCCTGGCAAGAAGGTGTCATGGCGGAGGGGGGTGAGGGTGGTCGGACTGTGTGGGGCCACAGCAGCAGGCAAGGCCCCAGGCGCTGACGCTTCCGCGCTCACTGGCGCACATGCTGCGGCGAACGGGCGCGCGGAGCCTACGTCATCACGGGGCGGACGGGGCGTTGCGCCAGCACAGGCGGCCCCACGCGGCGCCCACGTCAGCGCCCCAGTCCCAGGGGTGTCAGCTGGAGGCGGTACAGGTGGAGACGCCCTCTCCCAGGGGATGGGGAGGAGGTGGGCGAGGACTACGGCCTGGATCTGAACTCCTGGCGCCCGAGCCCGCCCAGGGCCTCTGTGAGCAGGTGTCTGAGGTAAGAACTGGCCGGTCACTTCCAAGGTCAACAGCTACCGGGGTCACAGACGATTGTTCAAGATTGGATTACGAAGTCTCAAAAAGTAAGAAATGATTTCTCTTTAGAAAGCACGCGTTTTATAGAAAAGAGGGGAAGCTCCGTCTTCGGAACCCGGGCCCGCTTCCGTGTCCTCTGCTCGCCGTGTGGAGGGGGTGGAAATCGCGGGAAGAGAGCTGAGACTTCCCTCTCCTCAGGAGGAAGAAACACTCAGCTCTGTTCTTTCATCCAAACTTCCTCCGCTGAGCCCTTTCAGGTGGTGGCAGAATAAATTACAATAATAGGAGTCGAGGGAGGGTGGCTGCTACTTTTTAAGACGAGGAAATGAATGTCACTTGCTCTCCTGGCATCTATTTGCAATATGTCGTGATTAATAACCACCAAGGAAATGGGTGTTTGTTCTGTCTTTTTGGTCCTGTTCACTCTGGGGGACTCTCTGCCTTGCACGGTTCAGGCTTCTGTTGCCACAGAAAGAGGGGCTACCCCCTCCCTCAGAAGGGCTAGTGGGAGCTTCTCCTTGGGTCAGTGGGGGGGGACCCAGCTAGAGGTCACCTCTCCTCAGACCCTCAATTCCACACTCTCAAGTACACTCGTGTGTCTTGCCCTCTCTGTGTGAGGCAGAAACTTCCAGAAACAGACAGGAAAGCCAGCGACAGACTCTGGTCTGTACCTCACACCCAGACCTGGGGGTGTGTGTGTGGGGGCACCTCCTCTGGCATCTCTCCACAGGCCTCAGTTTCCTCAGACCTGAGGAAGTCGGCCCCAGGACAGCACAAAAGCCTAAGCACCAGTTGGCCGCAGGACTTTCTCCTCAGGATCAGTAATTCAATAGCAGGCCATTGCCAGAGAGAGAGACAGGGAGGAAAGGAGCCAGCTTCATTTCCTCGCTGCTGGCTCACCTGCGGGAACCTCGGGTTAAAAAGCAGCTGACCAGTGTTCAAAGGCCCCCGTGTGCCCCGAGAACCTGGCTCAGCGCCGGCAGGGAGGGAAAGCCCCAAAAGCCTGCGCTTCTGGCAAGACTTGTTTCCAAGAGGAGATAATGGCTCGATTTTGTTTTCCCGGGTTGGGCAAGGCTGTGCAGCCTCAGGAAAGCTTTTGGCCTCCTGGGAGATTAGGGAACCCAGAGGCTTTAAAACACCCTGTGGGGGGGCTAAAGTCAGCCTTCCACGTCGCTCCAAGGCAGTCCGAGACATTCTGGAGCCCAGAGAGGGTTGGGTTTGGCCTCAGTCCCGCTGGTGGTCTGTCTGGAGGCTTGGATGCCCTGGTGTGGGATCCAAATGGGCGTTCCAGGGAGAGGCCAATGCTGAGAGGAGGGGGAGGCTCACACGGGGGTCGTCCGCCGGTTCAGCATGCTGAGGTGCAGGCCTTCCTTCAGGTCCTGCTGGAAGAAGTCATGCACCTGCAGGAAGCTGGCCTCCTGGTCGGGGCTGTAGCTGGCGGCGGTGGTCACCTTGAGGGGCTCCCTGGACAGTGTGTACATGGACAGCTCGCCCATGGGGATGGCCCCGGTGATCTTCAGGCCCACCGGAGATGCGTCCCTGGAGGGCGAGGCCTCGGTGGACCTGGAGCTGGACCGCGAGCGCCGTCGCCGGTACCTGTAGCTGGGCATCCTGGCGTAGGGGGACGACGAGGGTGCCTTGAGGAACTCCCTTTTGGTCTTAAACCTCAGCTCTTTGTTTTTCTCAATGTAAATGTTCACAGCGAGGACGCCCACCGTCTCAGCCACGATGAAAGACAGGGCTCCGAAGTAAAACGACCAGCCATAGTTGTAATGGTTCTTCTTGTCTTCGTCGCGCTTGTCACTTGGGTCGCCCGTGTTGCTGGAAATGTAGACGATGATGCCGATGATGTTGCTGAGGCCTAAGAGTGGGGGGCCCAGGAAGAAGGGGGGAGGGGGAGAGAGGCAGAAGTCAGACACTCAGGAGACTGGGGACAGGCAGGCCGAGGGGGGCTGTGGCCACCCCCACTTGATGGGGGCTGTTTGATTCTGATCGCCAATTTTTATTTTCAGTTATTAATTTTCACAAGCGTTAAGTTCAAATAAGGCATCTAATGAAACACACTTGGTCACGCAGTTCCTCTCCTGAATGTCTTCTTCCTCATCTCCTCCCAGTCTCGCTCTTTTTAGAAATTCACTTACTGGTTTATTTTCATTTGAGACAATATCTGGATACCACCCCCCGCCCCCGCCGTCAGGTATTGCTGCCATGGTGCCTCTCTCTCTCTCTCTCTCTCTCTCTCTCTCTCTCTCTCGCTCATACACATGTGCACAATATCTATTTTCCCCTTTGCATGACCCTCTTGGGCCTCCTCCCTGCCCCCCTAACGTTGTATCAGAGACAGTTCCACACCAGGCCGCCACGGGCTGCGTCTTTCTCTCACCACCACCACCACTCCTTCACACCAGCTCCTGTGGTCAGTGGGCCTTCGGGGGGCTCCCGGGCTGCTGTCAAGCATTCAGTGCCCAGGCAGGCACACCCACAGACAATTCCCTTGCAAGGAAACTGCTGCCTCCTCACGTACATGTGTTAAACAGTTAAAATTGGGGGTCATTTTAGATTTACCAGAAAGTGACAGACACTTTAGCGAGCTCCCCTAGGCTCCCTCAGCCTCTCCTGGGGTGACCATATGTGCTTGTCCCATCTGGGACCTTATTATTCACTAGGCTCCAGACCATCCTTGGCTTCCCTGGGGTCTCCCCTCAATCTCCTTTCGGTCCAGGACCTGGCTGGGACATCACATTGCATCTAGTGTTGTCAATTCAGAGTCCAGCCTGCCAGAAGAGGCACAGAATGTCCCCACAGTGTTGTCATCAGTGGCGTCACATGTCTGGTCCTGGCCAAACCAGGGGGGTGGAAAGCTAATCCCTGCTGTGTTTATTTCATTCTCTCTTCTCGTGAGGTTGAGCAGAGCCAATCGGCCTGGGCTCGAGCTACCAACTCTCAGCTGTGGATTGTGGGGCCAGTTTCTCTCTCCCGATCCTTCTGTAGCTTTGCTCTTTACAGGGCAGGTGGGAGGAGTAGCCGAGCTCATCTGCACAAAGGCCCTAGTGGTACGGGGCACAGAGTGCGCTTCCGGTTCTGTCTGTGCTTCTGGTCCCACTACCTGTGCTGATTTATTGCGACGCGTCCTGCCGTCTGCACACAGGTGTCTGGCCATCCTCCTGCCGCAGCTGGCTGGCTGGCTGAGAATTCTTCCTGCTCGGGGGCCAGTGCCCTGCCCCAAGCAAATCTGTTGTAGGTTTTGGCTCCATGTCCTTTCCGCAGTGTTCCAGAAGACTCCTCATCGACACATCTTCACTTGAACAGTTTGCTTCCTTTCTGCCCCTTATCTCTCCCGTCCCTACTCGCTGCCTCCCCGACCGTGTCCTTCCTGCCTCGTTTTGTATTCAGCTCAGGCCTCCTCAGACCAGCTCCCCATGAATTACATTTTCCCAGAGAAGCTGCTGTGCCTACTTCTGACTCCCTCCCCACCCACCATGCCCGGCTGTGCGCTCATCCTTTCCCACCTGGAGCTCTTTATGGCTCTGCCTCACCTCTGCCGGGGCTGCAGCTCCTGGCGCCCAGCCTGCATGCGAGCCAGGCCTGCCAGCTCTAGGGCCTCTAAGGTCCGCGCCCCGGGGAGGAATGGGAATAAGGAAGTGTCCTGGCACTGCTCCTTGCTGCCGCCCTCTCCCCTCTGGCTGGACCCATGATCTCTGGCTGAGCATCTCCTGGCCGGGCTCCACAGCACTGGGGGACCTGGCGCATCTGGATCTGCCTTTGAATTGGATCCTCTGGGGAATGGGCAGCGGCAGGGGCATCTGCTTTGGGGGCTGACAGCCCTGGGTGCAGCCCGGCCTGTGCCCGCGTGACTTTAGGGGGGTCAGCAGGTTTGTGCTTCTTCATGAGGCTACCCTCAACATAGGTGCCCCCTCTCCGCACCCACACACCCACACCTCAGGCACCCCCCTCACACACCCTGCCCACGTTATTGCCCTGGAGGAGAGCAAATACTGAAGTGGTGCACGAGAAAGGGCGCAGGAACTGGCAGCGGGAGGGCCTGCTGCCAACAGTCTGGCTGGGAGAGTTGGAGTCAGTCACCGATTGCTTTGGCCCGCAGCTCCCGCTGTAAACACAAGTCGTCTTCCTGGCCAAGAGGAACCAGAGGAGAAGATCGCCTGGGGCTGTGGATGACCGCGGGGCAGAGGAGGCAGGGCCCCCACCAGCCTCAGAGTCACTATCATGGGCACCAGGGGCTGTTGCACGATTCGGAGGCCCTACCCAGTGCAGAGGCCTCGGCCCAGGTCGGGGCTCCGGCCGCCTCCAGCTGCTCCACCTACGTGCTCAGAAGCGCTTCTAGAAGATGCTTGGAGAGCAGAAGCACCATCCCAGAACTGGGCGAGGGGCTGAGACAAGAACTCAGACAAGAACTGCTGAGCTCGGTGCCATTCTTGTGTCTGTTTAATGGAACAAGGCCTGAGAAGTCAGGCAGCCCGTCTCTCCTGACAGGGACCCGCCTGAGCCCCGAAGGTGCTGCCGGTGCCCTGAGGCCACTGTGAGAGCCTGCGGCCCGCTCAGCAGGTCACACGGGGATTGTTTCCATCCAGCCCCAGAGGTGCCACAGTGCTAAGCCGCTTCGGATCCATCAGGCTCAGGGTGGAGACTCGCTCAGCTCAGCGCTCTGGGGCTTCCATGTCCACAGCAGGTGGCCTGAGGTGCTGGCGCTGGACCGTGAGCCAGGACAGCGGGCAGAGAGGGCTGGCCCGCAGTGCCTGCCCTCTCTCCTGCACTCCTGCTCGCTGCCCTCAGCCTCCCTGGGTTTCTCTGCTTCTGGCCCTTGCCCGGCCTTGCTTTTCCTGGCTAAGGCCCGAGCTCAGGGCTCCTGAGACCCCGGGGCCCCCAATCCAGCCAGGCTCCCCTGTAATAACACCACTGCCCTTTGGGGGCACGTTGCCCTCTGGACCTACTGCTTCTCTGAGGAGGTGAAGTCCCAGGTCGTGAACTGAAGCCTGGATGCACAGTTCAGTGGCATCTGGGACATGCACCACCTGTGCCACCACCACCTCCGTCTAGTCCCGTGACGTTTCTGTCCCACCCAAAGGAGACCCCGTACCCGAGAAGCGGTGCTCCCCACCCCCGGCACCCGTGAGGCTCCGCGCTGCCCCTGCCCCCCCAGCAGGCCGCAGTCTGTCCCTCACCTGCGGCCACAAAGAGGATGCCGGCGCTGAGCACGATGTTGTTCTTGCGGCTGTAGAACCTCCCGGCGCCGATGCAGAGGCCGCCAAGCAGGAGCAGGATGGTGCTCAGGATCGGGAAGACGCTGGAGGCGCGGACGATGCCTGGTGGGTGGGGGGGACAGCAGAGGGCGTGAGACGGCTGCCCCCCTGGGCCGGGCAGCGGACACCTTCCGAGAGTCTTGAAGCCCAAGGCCCTTCTCCAAGATGGAACATTCCTCTCGGGCCCTGGAGACCCAGGTGGGTGGGATGTGGGGCCGGGTGAGGGCGGCTGGACCGGATGCAAGTGGCAGCCCTGTCTGCCGACTGCTCCCCTGCCACTCTGAGAGATCTGGAGTCCATCTTAGCTTTTCCTGGGGTGCGGGTCCCGCTTGGGAGAGAGGCGAGGGCCCCTTGAAGCACCAGGGAGAGGACCACACGATGCACAGGCTGGACGGCCCCCATTCGGAGACCCCTCCTCGTCTTGTGTGCCTTTTCCTGGACGTGGTCGCCTGGGAGACTCACTAGGAGGTGGCGGCTCTGCGGGGTGGCAGGCAGGGTGTGTGGGCCCAGCTCCCCAGGAGCCTCAGTCAAGCCATGGCACCTCACTCAAGCTCAGTTTCCCTGCCTGGGGCAGGGGTCCTGGCGGACCTACGTCCTGTGGGTCAGGTTCTGTACGCAGGAAGGACCTAGCACAGGCCTGGCCACAGCACGTACGTCTTAAGTGCCAACCTTGATCGCTGTGGTCATCATCAACGTTGATCTCGGTGACAGATGGAGCCTTGGCTCTCAGGCCTCCTGCGGGTACAGGAGGGGGCAGCAGACGGGGTCGGGGTGCACAGAGGGCCGTGGTGTCGAGCAGTTAGGTTTGCGTCTCTGCTCTGCCATTGACAGCTGGGGTGCCGGGGAGTTAGCTTCTGGCACCCCTGTCCCTTCGCTTATAAGCTGGGGCAAGTCCCTGACCTGGAGGGGGCTGATTGTGGCCCCCCAAAATTATGTCTGAGTCCCAACTGCCGGTACCTGTGAGCGTGACCCTATTTGAAAGACATGTTTTGCAGATGGGATGAAGGTCAGGACCTTGAGCTGACGGCGTCCTGGATCAGGGTGGACCCTAACTGCAAGGACCAGTGTCCTTAGGAGGAGAGACGCAGGCAGAAGGTGGGAAGCAGGTGGCGATGGAGGCGGCTGCGGGGAGGCAGGCCCACGTCAAGGTGGGTGGAGCCGCCAGCAGCTGAAGGGGCAGGAAGGGCCTCCCTGCCGAAGCCTGCTCCCAGACTGCTGGGGGCCGGACTGACTGCATTTCGTGTGTGTGTGTGTGTGTGTGTGTGTGTGTGTGTGTGTATATGCATGTGTACGCGCGTGTGTGAAGCCAAGCCTGTGATTGCTTTGGTGGAGGGGAGAAGGCACAGGCAGCGTTCAGGGGGGCTCAGAGGAGGCGGGACCACCCTCAGCCCTGGAGGAAGGGGGGGCATGGGCGGAGCCCCGAGCTCCACGTGCCCACAGTGCCCACATATTCCACCCCAGGGACGGGGACAGTGGGACGGGGAAGTCTGGCAGGAGCCAGCCTCCTGAGCCAGCTGAGCGGGCCTGGGCCCCAGCCTCTGAAGGCAGCGTTTGTCTCCTGTGCTGTGAGCCCCCCAGTGTGTGGCCCTGCTCCACAGAGAGGGGATTGTGCGGCTGCCTTAAATGGGGCTCTTCTCTCACACTCTCCCCTGCCCCCCCCCTCCCCCCGACTTGCAGCCACAACAGTTCTAGGAGGACATTTCCTGGTGGCTCCTGAAATGGCCTCTGAGCTGCGCCAGCCAGGAAAGTGGGGATCAGGTCCCCCTCGAGGCTCTTGTTTCGCAGATGGGTCAGAGGCGAGAAGGAAGCCCGTGCCTCCCTGAGGTCAGGCCCGGCTCAGAGCATCCATCCCGCCCTGGCGTGTCAGCTGAGCACCTGTCCGTTGCCGGGGCTCACCTGACTGACCCTGCAGCTGGGTTGCTGTGGCCAGTGGGGCAGGGAGCTCAGCCCGGAGGGACAAGCGGGCTCTGTGTCCCTGTGGCCAAATCAAGCCCGCAAGGGCCCGCGTCTGCCCGAAGCACCGGCCTGCACAGGACCTGGCGCCGGGTGTCAGGCCCAGAGCAAGCCGGATGGGATGCCCCGGCCAGCAGCCGGCAGAAGAGACAGGCGCGGTGTGGGGCGGTGGCTCCCGAGCGGTGGCGTCACCGGAGCCTGGAGGTTGTCAGAGGCCCTGGGAGAGCAGCAGCGTCCTCATCAGCTTGGCTTCTCTGGAAGGGTTTTGAATGCTCCCCTGGGGCCCCGACTGTTCGGGAATGATCGGGAAGCAGTCTTGACCTGCTGGGGCTGGCATCCTGTGCCTGGGGACTGAGGCCCCTCTGCCAGGCTCTGCCACTGTGGAAGCTTCTGAGCCCTCCCCCCATTTACTCCCTTCGCCACTGGAACAGCAGCACCAGGAGGGCAGAGCCCTGCGTGTTCACTGCTGTTTCCCACATGCCTAACAAGACGCCTGGCAGACAATAGGCTCACAGCAAATAAGATGGGTTCTTCTCAAGAACCATCATCTCCTGCAAACACCATCAGCCCTGGAGTTCCCTCTCCTAAGCGTTTACATATTTAGGGATCAATGGTTGGCCTAGAGCACAGAGGACTGAAAACTGAGAATCGGGGTGGTCAGAGAATTGTAGTGACCATGACCTTTGCCCTGGGAGAGCTGGAACCCTCAAGCTCTAGGAGAGAGAGCGCATGGAGACAGCTCGTCCCCGGCTCCCTTCCTCCGGGCTGTGCCTGGGCTTCATCCCTTCGCAAGTTTGCAGCACCTGTCAGGTGGCTCAGTTCTTAGGGGTCTCCTTCCCCAGGTTTCCCTACCGGACTCCCTCACCTGTTCAGGGCGAGGAGCATAGGGCCTCCCGCCGTTGCTAGTTTCTGCAGGCTCACCACCCTTGCAATGTTCCCTTCCCCGTTTAGCTCAGAAACAGTCCTTCACTGAGCACCCTTCACTCGTCCTTTCGGAGCCTACACCTGCTTTCTGCTAAGACCTCAGGAAGCCACATCAGCTGACCTCTGGGCTGATGCATCACGAGGCCGACCCAGAAAGAGACTGCAGAGGCCTGGAGACCACGAGGGGGGTCAGAGGCAGGGCTGAGCACCAGGGTGGCCATGGATGGCTGTGCAGGCCATGCACTGAAAAACTCGAAGGCTGCCACAACACAGGCTCTGTAAGTGGCACCCCTCAAGATGTGCAGTGTGCAACCTGAACAACCTTCTGCTGCCATCCTCCGGAACAGCATTTGCTTGCTTCAGTGCGGTTCCCCAGAAAGCAGCAAGAGGACAGGCAGCTGAGGGTGAGGATGCTGGGATGGGTGGCAGATCTGCCCAAATGATTTCAGATTCAGGGCCTGGCTGGAGCAGCCTGACACCGCCCTGGGCTCCATGGCACCACACGCTGTTCTGTTTCACTAGATGACTCAGAACCAAAATCCTCTCTTAGAGAAAAAACACAACACACACAAAAAAACAACCATCCAGGAGCAGGTGCAGAGTGGATTGTGCTCCCTCTGAGGACGCGGCTATCGATTCCTCACAGATGAAGCCGGCCGAGCCCCTGGGGCCGCTGCTGTGAGAAGCGCCGCGTGTGTCTCAGCTACTGTGAGGAGGGAAAAGGACTTCCAAATGGTGCTGTTTTTTCCATTTCCAGGCTCCTTCCTGGCTGTGGCTCCATCCATCATCTTAGAGAGGTAGTCACAGGCCGAGGCAGGAAGTCTGGATTTAGGGCACGAGGCTGGCTTTTTTTCTTGGGGGTTTGGTCTGTGCTGTGACTTCAGGCTCCCGTCCAGGGGTCCAGAAGCAAGCCCCGGGCAGAGGCAGGGGCTCAAGAGCAGCTCATAGAGGCAGGGGTCCCCTGGTGTCGGCTGGAAACAGCCCACATACTAGAGGCTGTACCTGCCACCTTCCCTCCCCTCCCCCACGGGCTGCCTGGCACCCCTCCAGGTTGAGTGTGTGACTTTATCTGGTTTTCCATGACTTCTGAGTGTGTGTGTGAGGGGGACTAGCACTGGCAGCACAAGGTATTTGGGGTGCCACAGCCCCCCCAGGACACTTGGCCTGGGCCAGCCTGTCCATAGCCTCCCTGCCCCAGCTGCAGTCAGTCAGCTGCTCCAAGCCAGCCCTGCCCTCTCCCCAGACCTCAGCCTCCCCATCCTGAGCCTGCAAGCCAAGACACTCCCCCGGGTGCCCACCGCCTTGACCCACAGCTCAATCTTCTGAGAGAAGATTTCCCAATCAGAAGGGGAGCGCCAAGAGCACCCAGAGCCGGCCCCCCCCCCCCCCCC
>PVHY01034534.1:0-10388 GCA_004024945.1 Uropsilus gracilis | reverse complement strand
GGGGGGGAAGGACAAGGATAACTTAAAACTGTCAACAGAACTGAAACATAGAGCAAGAGAGCGGGAGAAGGGAAAAATGGGTGGAGGGATGTGCACAAAAGATTAAGATGGTTCATGGGTGATAAGGTGGTGGGAGAACCTCGGAGTAGACAATGATGTAATATATATATATATTTATAATAATAATTTATTTTATTATAAATTTATTTCCAATAGCAACCAAATTGGCCCATGGGCTTGGAGCCCGAATTCTGAATGTGTCTTCATATATACTAATTTGTGTGACCTTAAGAAAGTGACTTGGGCTCTCTGGCCTTCCATTTCACCTTTTTTTGTGAGTAAACACATTTGGTTATTTAAAAAATAAATACATAAGTAAATAAATAAATTAGTTTTACACGTTTGAGTTCATCAGCTGTTATCTTCTAGGCCTACAAAGAAAAGTTTTTATTAGTAAAATGCAGCTCATCTGGATTTGCACCCCCGGCTTCAATGGCTACGTGGGGTTCATTCTGAGTCTCACATTCATCCTCACTAAGCAAGGGGTGAGGACAGCCCACCTTGTGAGGTTCCTGGGGCGACAGGTGGGCATGGCCAGCACAGCACCTTCAGGGAGGCATCAAGTCTACAGACTCACGGTGAGTGTGTCGGCCGCCCTTACTCGCATTCAAGGCAGCCAGCAGACATGGAGACATTTGACTCCCTGAGTCACACCCCCCACCCCAGTTCTGGACTGAGTGTCATACACAACTTACCCCGTACAAAGACCACAGAGACTGAGGGGGCTCTGTTTACACATCTGTAACCACCTACAAAGGAAGAGCTCAACTCAATTACAGAGTTTAAGTAAGTTGAAATCTAAGTAAGTTGGAGCCCTGAACCCTGAAAACTCTGACCCACAGCCCATCGGCTGAGATCCCTACTCTGCTCCACACAGCTGAGCTAGAGCTGGTGCAAAGAGTTCCTCATAAATGGTGACGGCTTAGAACATCAAGACCTGCTAAGGGTTGTTAACCCCCCACACCTTGTCCGGATGAAGGGGTGAAGGGAAGGCCCCATGGTTTGGACCAGCTGTGGGAGCTGCTGAAAATGCCTCGGTGGTGACCCATGGCCATGGTTGGGATGGGAAGTGATGAATTTCCCACAATGAGCTTTTGTCAGGTTCTGTGCTGCTCACAGCACTGTCTGCTGCGGCGATTTTCTCTCAACTGGATGAATGTTTCCTTTTTACCTTAAATCAGTTAGTTTGGGGCATTACGTAGACATGCGGTGCCACCCTCCTGAGGTTCAGCCAACCACAGTGACACTGAAGGAGTTGATGAATGGCAACGCCTCTACCTTGGGGATTAAACAGTGACTTTAGGGCACATTTAGCTCCCCTAAAATTTGACTCATTGATTAAAATGCCTCAAAGCTGTCTTCAGCTGATATCTATGACATGTTCAGAGGAGTAGCCACTGGCTGCTCTTAGGGCTCCTCGTGGTGTTTGCAACCTGTCGTGTGGAAATGGCCTCCCTGGGGAATCAGACTCCAGAAGCAATAAATCCCCCAAATGGTCCATATCAACCATGACTAACAGAACCTCTGCAAAGATGGGGCGTCTGTATCCAGGGTCCCATACGGCAGCCACTGGCTCCTGAGCCCAAGCCCCCTGGGGGAAGAGGAGGAGTTTTGGGAAGGAAACACGAGCAATGTGGTGACTAGTGACAACCCACTCCCCGCCACACACACAACACAAGCACGATTCACCTGGGACCTCCTGGGCGACAAGGCCCGGGGTTATGACAATGGGGTGGGAAGAGAAGGGGTCTCTGCACAGCCTGACTCGGGGGTCAGAGGCTGAACTGCAGGCTGGAGCCAGGCACAGTCAGGAGGAGGTGGTGGCTGTGCAGGGGGCAGGAGCCTGGCTCTGGCAGCTTCCAAGGCTCAGGGTCCCTCTACCTCCAACATGGAACCTTCTCAGAGCACCTGGTGCACACAGGAGCCAGGAAAGGTTCCTGTGATCCAAATGCTGGAAACTTCAAACGCTGTTTTCATCCCAATGGTTCATTTTCTGATCTTCAAAAAATCAAATCAAGTTTGAGGACTTTTTTAAACAGTGTCCATACCTACGGCAGCCAGGAGGGGCACCACCAGCACAGCTGGGAGCAGAAACCACCAGCTTCTCCACCGATCCACTAAAAAAACAAAACAAAACACATTGTTGGACAGATCAAATGTTGGCTGTTTCAGTGTTTCCCGCCCCTGCACCTAGTAGGACAAGCTGTCAGTGGCTGGCACACAAGGAGGCGGGACCACCTCCCAGGGAAAGTACATCAGGCAGGTTTACCTCGGGAGGGAGGGAGGGACAGAGCTGCCGACCGTGCATTTGACATCCGCCAACCAGCACTCGGGTGTCTTTAGACAGAAACAGACACAACAATTGATTTGCCTATTGATTTATGGCCACAGCCGGGTGTGGTGGCGCGTGCCTGTATCCAAGCACTGGGAGGCTGTGGTCAGGGATCACTTCTGTCCGCGAGTTCAAGACTACCCCAGGCAACATAGTGAGACCTAGTCTCTAAAGAATGGGTGGGTGTGGGGGCGCATGCCTGTAATACTAGCTACCTGGGAGGCTGAGGCTAGGTATCACTTGAGTCTCTGGGATCAGAACTAGTCTCAAAAAAAGCAATAAAAAATAAAACAAATAGGCTGAAGCTTACAGGTACAAGTGGCCGGGGCTAGGGATCGCGGTTCGAGTCCCGCCTGGGGCCTGTAGTGAGACCTAGTTCCAAAAAAAATAGCTGGGCATGGTGGTATGCGCCTGTCATCCCAGGTACCTGGGAAGCTGAGGCTGGGAATTGTTTGAGTCTGTGGTACCCTGGGCAATGAGAGCCTGCGGTTCCATGGGCAAAAATAGTGAGACCTAGCTAGTCTCAAAAAATAAAATAAAACAAAATAAAATAAAATAAAATAAATGATTTCTAGCCATAAGTGTGGGAACTGGAGCCTGGTGGGGACCTCACTCCGCTTCTCCCACAGCAGTGGCTCCTGGTGCCAGACCCACAGTGATGTCACAATACGTCAGGACTGGGATAAAGACAGTGGATGATAGTTCAGATTAACTCCTATGCACAGACTGGCCCACGCTGGGTCCCGTGTTAGTTATGGAAAGATGCCAACATTCCCCTGCTAGTCTTATTTTCAGCCTGGCTCACGCCAGAGCAGAACTAGGTGCTGTGTGTTTGCTACACGAACTGGCAGTAGCGCCTCACACACCTAATGTGTCTGTCATAGAGCAGCTGGGCCTTGTGCTGAGCGACATCCCACAGCCTCGCTGAAACATGACAACAATGCTGGGGAACTTCAACCACCCTCTGCCTCAGTTTCCTCCTCTGGTAACTAAACAGCTGATGAATAGACCCAACCAGGGGACACCTGTCAGCCTCATCCAGTGAATACACTTCACATGGATCAGCGACGCCCTTTAGCCTGCTGAGTAGGTGCCCTGGGGGCCTCTGCTGGCATCCTTGACAGAACCACCAGGCAGTCCAGGCTGCCAACCTCCCCCTCAACCGGGCTGAAATATACTCACCCTCCTGAGGAGGGGGAGGCTTCCTAGTATCTACTCTCTAGGAACAATGCGTCATAGCACGTAAGTATGAAGAAAGAGCTGTGAAGGGTCAAGAACCAGTTGGCGTGATTTCAAACCAGACTCAGCTACTTCCCGGCTGTTGATCTTGAGTGAGCAAGTTAGAGACTCTGTGCTGTTTCCCGTCTAAAACAGGGGTGAGTACGAGCCCCCGACTCACCCACTCCTGGGAGGGGCCATCGGCACCTGTGTCGGACGATGCTGACAAAGCGCTGAAAACGTTCACTTCCTCTGTGACTGGGGATCTGTGAAACTGACGCTCACTCTACATTGCGAGTCTGTGACGTGTCTGTCATCCACAGCCCCTGTGCTCTGACCCACAGACCCCCCGGCCAGACCCCACCTGCATGAGGAGCTCCACCAGGACACACAAGCTGTTTACCTGGGACACAGGTCGCTGCGTCCATCGATGATTTCCGTTCGGACAGTGGGTTCCTCACCACACAGGTTACTTCCTCTGGGGGATGATTCTTCTCCAAGTACATTTCAGATGATCGTGTGTCGTGCGGGCACGGAGCCCCCGAGCACAGCCACGAGTACCGCAGCAGGTCTGCGTGGGTGAGGTAGGGCTCCTTGAGCCCGCACTGGACGGTGATGGTGTCCCCAGTCCATGTACAGTTTAGTGTCACGGATGGAAGAAGGTCTGGAAGGACGAAGACAGACACAATACTGAGCACAGCCAAGAGCAGCACTGACGCTCGATCTAGACCTTCGTGACACTTTCCCTGGAGAACCCTCCCCACACCTGCCCTCGAGGGGTTCTGAGGGGCCTGGCCTGGCTGCCCACCTCACAGTGTCTCGTGGAGACCTGAGCAGCCTGGTCTGTGCATCCAGCAGTGCAGCTGTGACACTGTGAGTCCCCAGCTCTGTGCACAGCCAAGACTAACTCTGATCCACTCATTCTGGAAGCACTTTCTGATTCCATCCAAACCTCTACCAGCACTTCCGTCCACCTGACAATCACCAAGAGATGAAATTTCAAACCCTGACATACTAGTTCCCCCCAAACTGCCACCTCCCCCACTGTGAATGGAGGTGGGAAGGTGAGGGGTGTGGAGGTGAGATATGCAGCAAGAAAGCAGCGAAGAACTCTCAGAATTCAGAGGAAATGAAAACAGGGTCCTCAATGCCCAGTACAGGTCTCCTGGCAAAGGGGGAGTGACCAGTGTGGCAAGAGCCAAAGTCAAGGGGGATGTGAGTGGAGAAGGAGCCTCAGGGCCTAGGAATGGGGGGGTCAGGAGGAGCTGGGCCGCAGGGGGGAGCACGTCTCCATGGAGCAGCTGAGAGTAAACAGAAGGCGCTGCAAGGAGCGCCACAGACAGCACCTTCCAGAGGATTCTCTGCACTGCAGACAGAGCGCAGGGCGGCTGGGGGGACTGAGGGGCCAGAAGAGGCTCTCAGGATCCCCTGCCTGTATTGGGGGGAGGGAGCCCAGCTCTTGGGGAAATTGTCATCCCGGGGAGCGTGGACAGAGCAGCTGTCCCCAAGCACAGTGGGGGGCGGAGGGGAGCAGGAGCAGGTGGAAGGGGAGCTCCAGGCAGGAGGGAGAACAGGGCCACAGGCTCAGGTGCCCGTCGGGGACAGAGTGAGCCGCATCCTCTAGGGCCGCCTCTCACCCCTGTGGCCCTCAACAAAGCTCCCGCTGCCCAGTGGAGGCTGAGAAGGAGCTCGAGGTCTGGGAGGAAGGGAGGACGCCAGGGCAGGGGGACCCAGCTGATGGCAGAAGCTACAGTGTGGAGGCTCCAGGGGGGGATGTGCTTTGCTGCAGCCACAGGTGTGAGCGCAGACAGGGGTGTGGCTGACCCAGGGCGTCCCTGGTCACGTGAGTCTGAGCCTGGGAGCAGCACAGGGAACCTGAGCCTGTGCCACAGCCTGAGCCCAGGGACTGAGCACCGCACTGGGCGGAGCAAGGAGTGGGGAGAATGGTGGTCGGGGGTGAGGAAGCCAGAGCCGGCCCAGCGGAGGAGGAGCTGCAGACAGAGGAGTCACCACACCTGACCCCAGACACTGGGGGGTTGGAGTTACTGGTGGTGAAGCTCTAGGTTCTGCCCATTTGGAGAGGCTGGAAGACCGGGAACAAGACCCTCCCGGGAGAGCAGGGCAGGACTGAGGAGAAAGGACACGAGAAGGGACTTTGGCTTCACTGTTAATTATAAACACCGGGAGAAGTGACAGGGAGAGGGTCAGACATGGGAGGCGTCAGGGGATGGAGGTGCAGGGCAGCCTGCAGGTGGCTGCCAGCAGGAGGGACCCATGAGGACACAGAAAGGAGGAGGACTTCAGGCCTCCCATGGCAAGCAGAGAGGAGGCTGCATGCCACCTCCAGTTACAGTGTAAAGTGACACAAGAGGAAAGAATCCCCCTCTTGCCAGGGCACCTGGGGAGACAGGAGTTCTCATGAACAGGCACCATCTACCAGTGAGCTCAGAGCCCTGAGTTCTCTGCTGCTAGTACGTCCCTTTCTAGAACATTCTCAGCAGGACAAGCAGCACAGATGGTAGTCTCTTTACTCCAGTGCAGTTCTTCCCACTTTAGCCCCATCATTTTCTGGCCCAGAAGGTGACAAGATGAGAGTGGATTCTGGGTGCCAGAAAGAGGGAGCAACACTCACGCCCCTGATATCAAAACTCTTCTCAAGAACCATTGATCTGTATCATTTTCTTAAAACATGTCATGTAAACAGACCACGTGATTCAGGACTTACCCATCACATTAAGATGAAACTTGATGTCATCTTTAATATCTGGGGATTCTAACTCATACTCATCTTCGTCTGAATGTGTTAAATTGAAGATGCTGAGGTCACCTGACCCAGTGTCTAAAGAAGTCCTGCCTACAAATGGCCAGAAAGTTCTGGGCTCAGGCTGAATGTGCACCTCCCATTGGATGACTGGATACGGTCCTTTTTTCCACAGAATTTCTCTAAAGGACACAGATGCCGCTACTGGGAAAGTCACACTCCCATTCACAACTCCGTAGATGACACGTGACTGGCGCTGGGGATCACAGAGGATGAGAACTAGGAGGGAAGAGCACTGGTCAGGAACAGCATGTGATTTTAGGGAAAAGAGAAAACCACCTTCCAAGGGGCCCTTTTGGGGAGAAAAAGGTTAAACTGTGCATCAGCTCCCTCTGCGCTGTGCTGAGTGGCGACCCGCTGGCGGGAAGGAGGACATACGTGGCCGATTCTCCACCATGCGGCTAGAAGAATTCTTTCAAACCCTCAATGTGCTCCAATTTCACTCTATTCAAATGCTCTGGAACTTTCCATTTCCCTGGGAGTGAAGCAGTGAAAGTCTTTCCAAAACCCAAAGACTTTCTCTCCAGGACCCAGCTGACTGTGCTGGCACCACGGCCCACTGCTCCCCAGCGCCGTGCTCCCCAGGAAGGTCCCGGTTGGCTGGAACCCTTCTTAGGGCTCCTGCCTGGAACCCTGCCCCTTGCCCCACAGCCCTTGGGTGTCCTCACAATTCCTAAGTCTACACCCCACCGTCATTCTCCAAGAGACACTCTGCTGCCACGTGACACCGATGCCGACCACAAGAGAGGGGGTCAGTGGGACATCGACTTCTACACCACGGAGGACAATGTAGCTGTGGGGAAACATCAGCAATAAAGAGGACGATGTCCAGGCCGGGCACGGTGGCTCGTGCCTGTAAGCTTCAGCCTATGAAGCGGCCGGGGCTAGGGATTGCGGTTTGAGTCCTGCCTGGGGACAGTAGCAAGACCTAGTTCCAAAAAAATAGCTGGGCGTGGTGGCACGCGCCTGTAATCCCAGCTACCTGGGAATCTGAGGCTGGGGATGGCTTGAGTCTGTGGCACCCCGTGCAACGAGAGCCTGCAGTTCCACAGGCAAAAGTAGTGAGACCTAGTCTCAAAAAGAAAAAAAAGAGGATGCTATCCATGAGCTGGTCTGGAGTAGGTCACCCTGACAAGGGGGTGAGAAACAAGGTACAAAAAGTATGTAGCCAGGTGTGGTGGTGTGCACCTGTAATCCAAGCGCTGGGAGGCAAGAGACCAGGGATTGCTTGAGTTCTCCAGTTCGATACTACCCCAGGCAACATAGCGAGACTGGGTCTGGGGAGGAGGCCACCAGCCATGAGTGTTTTCACTGAGCCCCAGAGCAGATGACGCCCAGATGCCATCTTCCAGCACAGCCACGGCTTCTGCTGATCCCGCTAGGACCGGAAATCACAGAAAGCTTTTAGTAGCTGAAGACGTCAACCTGAAGAACAGGGGTAGGAAATTGTTGTCGCCTCCAAACATGTCGGTGATGATGGACCAGGGGATGGACTCACCACTGGATGTTGCGAGATTGGGTGAAAGACGATGGTTAGAACAAGATACTCAGTCTCAATCCACCCCTTAGTCAATTGCTTATTTAAGCGGCGGGAAGGATGCTGGGAAAGGGAGAAATCTGTTGGACCTCACGTCAGTCAAGCAACAGAAATTCACCTCTCGGTCACGGGATGGATGAACCTCCCACGCTCCCTGCGAGATGCCGGAGCAGACAGGACACGTCTACAGAGAGAACCTGCTGATAGAGTTCAACCAGGATCCAGTCATGACGAGGAACGAGGTCATCACGGTCAGGGCAGATTCTACAGAGCGACTGGTCAGAACCTTCAAACACAGGCGTCAGGGAGTCAAAAGGAGCCGGAGATGACAGCGGCCGAAGCGGGCGGACCCCCAGCTGCAGCGCTGGCTTCTGCATGCTCCCCAGGGCAGATGGTCACGTAGGATGGGGTCAGGGCTGCAGTTGGGGACCAGGGATCTGTGGCATATGGAGACGCGTGTTCAGGTAGACACATTCAGGGGCAGTTGTCACACAACCTGCAACTACCCAGAGATTTGGCAAGAAAATAAAGTGCACGTGTCTGTGTATTCATGTCCATAGGGGAGACGTGAGCCGAAGGGACATGAATGAGAAAGGCGGGTGTGTTCATGGCCCCACTTTTTTTTTTTTTTTGAGACTAGGTCTCGCTATTTTTGCCTGTGGAATCGCAGGCTCTCGTTGCCCGGGGTACCACGGACTCAAGCCATCCCCAGCCTCAGCTTCCCAGGTAGCTGGGATTACAGGCGTGCGCCACCACACCCAGCTGTTTTTTTGGAACCAGGTCTCACTACGGGCCCCAGGCGGGACTCGAACCGCGATCCCTGGCCCCAGCCGCTTCATAGGCTGAAGCTTACAAGCACGAGCCACCGTGCCCGGCTCCATGGCCCCACTTTCACAAGGACTCTCGACTCTCGTGATTGTAAGTGTCCAGGGTTTTGAATAATTAAAAAGGAAAATGAACGGCCCCTCCTCTCTGCCTCCCTGATCTCTGCGCTGTAAAGGCCTCCTTGCTGTCACCCCACAGCTCTGCTTCTGCTCAGTACGCACTGTCACCCCTTCTTTACAGGGTCCACTTCACTCAGGAAGGGGCGCTGTCCCCTGCTGAAGGCCCAGCCCCCCATATCAACACTCAGTGTGTGCTGAATGACCGAGGTTCCCACAGTCACTCTATGAACTCTCAGCAGCCACCATCACTCATTCTCTCCCAGGTGCCAGGCAGAAGAAGCTCCATGGGTACAAGTGGGGGGGGGAAGGGGGGATGTCCACATCCCCTGGAGGACACGGGCTGACCATTTACTGCCCAAGCTCACCGTGTATACGCTGCTCCTGGCTGCCTCCCCTGGCTGCCTCCTCCTGGAGCCTCTTCCCACATAACCGGGCCTCCAAACTGCCCCCTCTTCCCCAAAGGACAGGTCCCTCTCCCCTCCTGCCTGGGAGTCTTCCCTTCACAAAAGGTACCTGATCTCACAAAAGCCACTGCTCCCCCCTCTCCCAGGCCCAGCCCTTCACCCCTCTCACCACAGGCACATGCACCTGATGCCCAGGTTCCTTTGAGGCCTCCTCAGCCCCTCCCCAGGGTAAACACCCACATAAAGTTCCAGCTGATGCTCCACAAACGCTAATGAGGAAGGGGGGAGGGGGAAGGTCACACTGAGGGTGCAAAGGGGTCACAGTGGGAAACCCCCACCCCCACCCTGAGGGAGAAGAGCTGGTCCAGGGCTGGCCATGGCTGAGCCCCAGACCCGAGGGGCTGGAGAGGGTGAGGAGATAAAAAGGGAACAAAAGCCCCTATTTCGTGGGCTGTGGGTTGACCCGGCTGAAGTGTGAAGGGAACGAGGCCGGACTATGCCCACTGTTGCTCCTTCAAGTTCCGAGGGAAGGGAAGGGAAGGGAAGGGCCAGGCCGTGGCCGACTTAGGCCGCCTGGGCGGGAGCAGCCTGAACGGACTGTCTCCACCCAGGGCAGCCAAGCCCGGTCAGATCTCCCCAAGTTCATGTCCACAGCCGCCCTGAGGACGGAGAAGCAACTGGGCACTATTTTATCTCAGAGACAGACACAGGGTTGGGGGAGCCCTGGGTGGGGAGGGGGAAGGGATCAGCCTGGGGGGGCTTCAGAGGCCTCCCTGAGAGGGGCATGCAGCTGCCCGTGCACTGGTTGCACCACCTCTGCCCACCAGGAGGCCGGCGGCCCAGAGGGGCCAGGTTCCTGCCCGGTGCCAGGTTCCAAGTGCCAGGTGAGCGGCTGAAGGGACAACTTCTTCTCTATTTTTTTTGGCGGGGGGGTGGCTAGGTCTCGCTATTTTTGCCTGTGGAACTGATATCGGGTCGAGGCACGAGGCAAAAGCCTCCAAATTGCAAACCCCAAGGTCCGTTTCACCTGCGCCTAGCAGTTGCCACTCCAAATTACCAATTAACAGCAGGG
>PVHY01034533.1:0-10358 GCA_004024945.1 Uropsilus gracilis | reverse complement strand
TCTCTGGGTATATTCCTAGTAGTGGGATTGCTGGGTCGAATGGTAAGTCCACATTCAATTGTTTGAGGGTCCTCCACACAGTCTTCCATAGTGGCTGGACCAGTTTGCACTCCCACCAGCAGTGTAAGAGAGTTCCTTTTTCTCCACATCCGCGCCAACATTTGTTGTCTGTTTTATTTATGTGGGCCATTCTTACTGTACACCTGGCATTTCTTTAGAGATTTCATGATCAAGCCGATAGGTGGAAAGAATAATTGAAAAAAATATGACAGACAGGGACTTAAGAAGCAACCACATGCCTTTATTTGAGTACAGAATGAGATCATGTGAGCAAAGCTTCAAAAGAGAAAACTTGGGAAAACTGAAAAGAAGTAATAGCTTAGGGAACCTATCCAAGGAAGGGAGGTTTTAACAGCAATGGTTTGATAACTGTTGAGAGCACCAATTGGTGTTAGATGGTGATCAGGTGAACAGGAGCTGAGACGTGGAGCTGGCTGTGGGAGTGTTGCTTTTATCTGTCCTGGGTAAGATAGCTAAGGGCAATCATTTACCTTTGAATTGAAGATAAGGAAGTCAGGAAAGAGTAACTGAGGCCACTTTAACAAAAACAAAGCATACATGTTTTATGAAGCCGTAAATAGTATTTAAAAAAAGTCCTCTGTGTCCAGAAAATTTTCTTGGAACTTTTTAAGGAACATATTTAGAAATATTTGGATTCTAACATCCTTGGTGGTATGAAAGGATTCAGAATGTTTAATCTGTTTGTATTTGGCTTTTAAAACCATTTCATTTTTTTTGGAGTAAAATACTTTTTATTCAAGCATTATGTTTGATTACTACCTACTACTAATATTCAACTGGTAGAAATTGTAGGCTCCCAGACAGAAATAAATCAGCAATGATCAAGCCTCACAACCTTCTGTACTTGTTATCAATGAAGTTATAGTCTGTATAATTGTATACAGTTATATTCTGTATAGTTACCAAGATACTGTAGATAACTCATTAAGCAGAATTATAATCACTTTTATTGAAGTATAATTACACTCAATAAAGCGCACTAGTTTTATAAATTTTTGAGAAATACATAGACCCATCTAACTACCATCCTTAATCAAAATACAGAGCATTCTAGTCTTCCCACAAAGTATCCTTTTACCCTTTCTAGGCATATTCCCTGAGTTCATTTGGGTGAGTTGAGTTTTAGGCCAGTCCAGGTGTTCTGACTTCAGAATCTGGCATTCTAGCTGTGGTGTCACAGTGCTTTTCTCACTAAGACTGCTTTTCTTTATGTTTACTGGAGACTACCTTGTCTAGTATATTTACATGCTCATTGATTAATTGTTACTGATTGATGTATAGGCTGCAGATAATTTAATAGCATCAAAATCCTGAAACCTTCATATCTTTAGTCTTCTCTTACCACATCTAAGGAGTATTTAAGTACTTGTAAAAAATTGTAACTTCTCTTGATGCTTGTCTTCCAACCTTGGGAAAAAATATTTCATTAAAAAGTATATTATTTATTTATTTTTATATTTAGTTGAGTTATATATATACATTGTAATTTTTAAATATTTGTTTGTTTGTTTATTTATTTATTGTTAACAAGAATGTCATCCCTGATTCTGTATGAGTCTGGTTCCTTATACAGCTAGGGAGAATTTTTTTCCTGCTGCTTGGTATATGCAGTTCTAAAATGTTGAAATATAGAAGTCTCTTATTATATTTCCTCCTCTCCCCCCAGGGCTTTCCCAGATTTCTCAAAACAAAGTGGCAGTTCTTCTTCTAGCTGGTGGCCAAGGAACAAGACTTGGTGTTGCATATCCCAAGGGAATGTATGATGTTGGCTTGCTATCCCATAAGACACTTTTCCAGATTCAAGCAGAACGTATCCTGAAACTACAACAATTAGCTGAAAAATATCATGGCAACAAATGTATCATTCCATGGTAAGATATGTCTCATTGTGGGAGAGTGTGAACATGTATTTGTTTATAATATTAAAAATGGGTTTATATTTTATTCATAAACAAATTTCCTGTTTTTCTTTTTTTCTTTTTTTTTTTTTTTTTTAGAGATTAGGTCTCTAATTAACTAGGTCTCTATATTGCCTGGGGTAGGTCGTCTCAAACCGGACTGGAGTCCTTTCTTTTTTTTTTTGAGACTAGATCTCGCTATTTTTGCCCGTAGAACTGCAGGCTCACATTGCCCAGGGACCCACAGACTCAAGCAATCCCCAACCTCAGCTTCCCAGGTAGCTGGGATTACAGGCGTGCCCCACCATGCCCAGCTAGTTTTTTGGAACTAGGTCTTGCTAAGGGTCCCAGGTGGAATTCGAACCATGATCCCTAGCCCCGGCCCCTTCATAGGCTGAAGTTTACAGGCACGAACCACCGTGCCCAGCCTTCCTGTTTTTCTTTTTTGGGGAGATTTACCATACTATATTGTGTTAAAAGTGATCTGTATTATAACTAGATCACTATAACTTCAATGAGCAATAGTTACTTTCCACTTTTACTTCATTGAATACCTTTCAGCGGATATGCTCTGTCTAGAAGTTACATCCTGATTGATAGTTTGTCTAGGTGTAGAATTTCTGATTGAAAATCAATTTCTGAAATACAATGTAAGTACTCATTTTCAGCATTGCTGTGGAGAGATCCTATGCCATTCTTATTCCCCATAAACAAAGTGGCAGTTTAAGAATCCCATTCTTAAACCCCCCCTTGTTTTTAAACCCTTCTAAAAACATTTCAGGGTCTTTTATCTGTAGTAGCAGATATTTCATGAAACTTAAGTCATTATGTATCAGGTGGTCGCACCCTCTGAAACCCACTTCTCCCACACTACTGAAAACTGACTCATTTCTTTGCTGTGGACAGAGTGGATTCTCAGTGGCTGGAAGACTCAAAGCTCAGAGCTCTTAAGGCCTGCCTTGACCAGCATTTTTCTCCCAAGCACAAGAGATTATGAACATTCTCCAGTTTTTAAGTTTTTAGCTTTAGCTCTTTAATCTCTTCCCCAGGACAGACTTAGAAGAATGTTTTGAGGGGGAATCCAGCTGTGTGTTTATGATCCTTCCCATCTCTAATCATGTTATCTCAGCCCCACATGACCAACAAAAGCTCTGCTTTATCTAAACATTATGTTTGATTACTGCTTATTGTTGAATTTTCAACTGGCAGACGGTTCTCTGTCCTCTTCCTGATTCAAGTCCTGCCTCTTGTTCAGGAACTTGTATCCCAATCCATCAGACACCCAAGAAAAAGACAGCTGCATGGCCTTTGCTTGCTCATCTGAAAGATTCTCACTGTCTTGAATTTTAGTTAATCCCCGTTGCTTCTGTAGCTCTCTGTTGCCTTTAAAAATAGGTGGTTGTAATTCCCCCAGCTTTTTCTAGCCCTTTTACACACAAATATTGGCTTGCTATGAACTCTTTCTTCATCTTGAGTTCATTGGGGATTTCTGAGGGACATCTGTGTTGTAAGTGGCCAACATTCTATTAGAGTCCTGTCTCCTTCCTATCATACTGACTTTTCTCTTTAACCTCACAGTTCAGTTTCTGTTCTTATCTTATGCAGGACAGTTAGCTTCCTCTTTTGTCATTTTCTAAATTATGCCCAAATCATTTGTGCCAAAATTCAAAACACCAGCATGGACAGGTATTTAGTGTGGTGGGGGATTACATCATTTTCTTTATTTATGCATTGAGCGCATTTTAACCTGAGCACTTGCCTTGAGGTGCTAGGAATGCCTCAGTTGCCAAAATAATTTGACAAAAAAAAAAAAAAAATCTCTGCTTATATGTAGTTTATGTCTAGTCAGGTTAAAAGCTATTGAAGTTACTAACTATGGTTTTAGATAAAGTTCTTTTCCTTCTTTGCCACACTGGCGTGGGTTGCATTTTTGTGACAACAGAGTAAAAGAGTGTAATTATGCTGTTACAATTTTAAATGGAATCAGAGCAGAACCCAGATTCTATTTCAAGATTTTAACTAAAAGAACCACAAGAGATCATGAGAATGTTTTTCAGGTGCCCTTTTCTTCCCTGTCTATTTAGAGTTTTTAATTTATTTAGGAGTTTTTAATTTGGAATACATTTTTTATAGAGTACTGAAATGTTTACCTAAGACAGTTATGGTTGCACTGTAGGAGGTGTGTTTAATATTTTTAATATTGTTAAAGAGATTTAGCTTAACTTAGAGATTGATGAGATAACTGGACAAAATTCCCCTGAGTAGCAGCTGATGCCACCTTATCTGCCAAGAGGATGGAAAAAGTTCAAACATGAAGTAACGCTCTCAGATTTTCTTTAGCTTAGGAAATGGGCACCCCTTGATTTTGCCCTACTGCACATGGCACTATTGCTTACAAGTTCTGCTTTTCTCTTGAAAGGTATATAATGACCAGTGGCAGAACAATGGAATCTACAAAAGAGTTCTTCACAAAGCACAAGTACTTTGGTTTGAAAAAAGAGAATGTAATCTTTTTTCAGCAGGGAATGCTGCCTGCTATGAGTTTTGATGGCAAAATTATTTTGGAAGAGAAGAACAAGGTTTCTATGGCTCCAGGTTTGTAATTATGCTTTTTAAATGATTACTAGAAAAGGTAGTAATATAAATCATAAAATTTTGCTTTTCTTTTTCATTTGGTTGTGCTAGAAAATAATATTTAAGTCTTTAAAGTTTGTTTTTTTTTTTTCCATTTTGACAGTTATTTAAAAAACATGAAAATCCCTACTGGTTGAAAGAGTTAAGTTTTTATACTTTATGTGAGTATTTATCCCAGAAAGGAGTTTAAGTGGAGAGTGTTCATTTTCTTTACTCAGTGTTTATAGAATTTTTTTATGGCTATACTCATTTTTGTAGTGAAAAATTGAAGAAAATTCACTGTTTAAATAAGAGGCAACTTATAGTTTATATGTAGCAATAATTCTTAGGTAGAATTAAAATAATTGTTTGGAAACATTAAGTGACAAGAGAAATCATTTGGAAAGGTTAAGTGATAGAATGAGAAAATACAAAACCCCATCACAGTATGATTAGAGGGCAGCTTTGCACAAGTCAGGGATTGGTTGCACACAGGCTTCTTAATGGCATCCCTAGAATTGGGCAATATCCTGCCTGGGGAGCCACATGCAGTGACCGGTGTGTGAGTCAACTATAAAATTAAAGGTGTTCACAAATCCATATCTCCATGGACCAGTACTTGGAGGAAAGGCGAAAAAGGGGGAAAAAAAAGCAGTGGTATCAGCTGTGGTGCTTTACAGATACAAACTTTTATTTGAATTATTTTTTCCCTCTTTTTAAGTGGGAAAATTTATGGTTCTTAGCTCTGCTTTATGAAACTTCTAATTTTTGGTCATCTGTTATGCTGAGTTGGTTGATGGAAGAAATATACTAAACAGTACCATAGGCCAGTGGAGAAAGTCTTAAATTTAGTTTAAATCAATGTAGAGCTTCATGTTAATCTGATTTCTTAATCTGATTTCAAGTATTTTTATTTGAGATGAATGAAATTGTCAGTGTTGGATTTGTAAATGCAGAGATAACTTGAGTCAAACAAACCCTAATAAAATTTCAAATGTTATAAAATAGCCATTGCCTATTAATAACTTTTACATTTTATACCATATTACAATCTAAATTGTTAAAAGGACTGAGCTAAAAAGAAAAGTAGGACTTTAATAATACTTACAGGCTTATTATGTGAATACTTAGGCTAAATTACCTTAAAAACCATGTAGTATACTTTTTTTATTTTGACAGCTTAATCTTTCATTTTGTATATTTAGTTTTCTGGCCCTGTTATGTGAAACTGGTTTTCAGAACTCTTCAATTTGGAAACATTACACGAGCTTTGGTTTACCTTTACAGTGGATGTTGGTGTGCTGCTAATGATTGTTTTGTTTCCTAGATGGGAATGGCGGTCTTTATCGGGCTCTTGCAGCTCACAATATTGTGGAGGATATGGAGCGGAGAGGCATCTGGAGCATTCATGTCTACTGTGTTGACAACATCCTAGTAAAAGTAGCAGACCCCCGCTTCATTGGATTTTGCATTCAGAAAGGAGCTGACTGTGGAGCAAAGGTTACAGTATTGTTTCACATGGTCTATCCACTAGACACGTGCATTCCAGGATTCAAAATTTATTTGTTAGGTGTTTTGAATCTTTTATAACCATTCATCTCTTTAAAGTGTGTAAACTACCCCATATGTAATTTTTTTTCTTAAACTGGTAGCATTTTATTCTAGAAGTAATGGACATTTATCTATCACAGATACGAAATTATGTGAGCATGATTTGTTTCTGAGAAAGTGAAAAGGCCATCAGTAGACCTGCAGTAGATTCATTAATACCATATTGCATTTGATCACATTAACCCAGTTTTTCCCTATGACAAAGTTAATGGAGAACCAGGTACAAGAAAAATGATGATGATAGACATAGCAGATTTAAACTTTGGAAGGCATTTGACAACAGGCGGTTATGTGATAGTCTTGTGAAGGAAATGGAAATAGATGGATTAGAGACAAGCACAACTTAGAGATATTAACAGCTGCCTGAATGCCCACGAATGTGCTAACGTTAAGATGGATGGTGGTTTGTAATGCCATCTATCAAGTCTTCTCTTGATCTTTTCAAAAAATTTTAGCTGCATAGATGATGATTTAAGAGACAGGCTTTTATGGTAGCAAGCAAAACACCTATTGAGGAACCAAATAAATAAATGTGAAAGACCTAAAAAATACATGAGAAAATTGGAAAATTTAGAAATATATAAATATTGCTTTCCTGGAAATCCTTAAAGTATCAGTTCTCACCAAATTAAAGTATACTGTAATCCTGATCAGCATTCCAATGATACTGTTTTAGGGATTCTTTTTTTTTTTTTTGAGACTAAGTCTTGCTGTTTTGCCTGTGGAACCTCAGGCTCTCATTGTGGGGGGTACCACAGACTCAAGCAATCCCCAGCCTCAGCTTCCCAGGTAGCTGGGATTACAGGCGCACACCACCACACCCAGCTATTTTTTTGGAACTAGGTCTCACTATGGGCCCCAGGCGGGACTCGAACTGCGATCCCTAGCCCTGACAGCTTCATAGGCTGAAGCTTACAGGCACGAGCCACCGTGCCTGGCCCTGCTTGAGGGATATTTGAAAAAAAATGTTGTAATGATGGTTAGGAAAATGTTGAAGAAGGATGATCTTCAGGAGGAAAGTGTGGATGGAAACTATCAAATAATAAAATGAATTATGAATGAAAAGTAACTGGAAGTATAGTCTTGATACCAGAATAGAATGTCAGATAGGAGGGCAGCAAATCCATGTACATAAATATGTACCATATAAAGGTACATGGAATATAGTAAATGGCTAAAATTAAAGATCTATTTTCTAAAACTTATACCAAATTACAAAGTTTTTGTAATTAAAATCAAATTACGAAATTACAAAAGAATTACAAAGGTAAATATTAAAAAGTCCATGAAGATGCTATAATAAATTTTAGAATAACTTTATAATATGGACATGAAAGGAAAACTTTTCTGCCAAAAGAAAAAACAGGTTTTAAATTAAAAACAAACTAGACTATAAGTTTGAAACACTAGGATTTAAGAAAATCTGCCATAAGATACATATTATATCCTTGGTTGGATATTTTCTTGATTAAAAATTTCATTTCTTAAAATTAGTCTATAACTCTAAATACAACACAGAAGTTGAGTCTTAAATTTACTTGTATGAGTTTTGAGAAGTTAAGCTGGTAGACCTGATAAGATTCCTCCTAACTCTGGAAATAAGGAAGCTGGTTTATTCACATGTATTTAAGACCTTTGTCCAAGAGTCAATGTGTGTCTGCACTGCACTGTATTAGCTATTAATAGTAGTAGAAAAAAAAGTATATTGCATTGTCAATAGTGTCTCAGCCTTAAAAGAAACAAATCATAACAATGTATCTCTGAGTTTGTTCCACTTGGTGTCACTCTTTGTTCTAAAAGGGAGAAACTTCCTTTATTGCTCTGAATCTCAGAATCAAAGAGTGTTGCACATTTGACTCCAAAATTACCTAGTAACTTGGATCTTAGCAATAGTAATAGAATTCTTTTCAGTACTCATTTAATGGACTTGGCAGATTACATATTTTTATGTTGCGAAAGCCTTGAGAAAAAATTAAAGAGATAGTAGTTTGCTACGCCCGGCACCGTGGCTCATGCCTGTAAGCTTCAGACTATGAAGCGGCTGGGGCTAGGGATCACGGTTCATGTCCCGCCTGGGGCCCATAGCAAGACCTAGTTCCAAAAATTAGCTGGGCATGGTGGTGCACTCCTGTAATCCCAGCTACCTGGGAAGCTGAGGCTGGGGATTGCTTGAGTCTGTGGTATCCTGGGCAACGAGAGCCTGCAGTTCCACAGGCAAAAATAGCGAGACCTAGTCTCCAAAAAAAAAAAACAAAGAGTTAGCAGTTTGCTAAAGTACAAAGATAAAGGGGTAGGAACCATTGTTAAATTAAAGACCAGTTTGTAAAACAGTTTTGTTAGCTTTGAGGTTAAAGTGGGTTTTTTGTTTTCTGTTTTTTATTAAATAATTTATATATAGATAAATTTCACATCTTTATAATCCCTGGGGTTTGCCTTATTTTGAACTCAACTTTTCAGGATTTAACTTGTGGAAAATTGAGCAAACCTCTCATTTTTACACTGTATTCATTATAAAGTGATTCCAACTTTGTGCAGTTTATAACTTTCATAATCTAGAATTTTATATATTTGGAGATACACAGTTGTAGAAGTAAACACTTCACTGGCAGGTTAACATTTGTACAATGTCAAGTGTGAGTCTGCTTATTTTTTATTATCTCATTGGGGGTAGGAGTAATGGGGGGATTGGAAAATGAACTCCATGTGCTTGTGTGTCTGTGTGTGTCTGTGTGTGTGTGAGAGAGAAAAAGAGAGAGAGAGAGAGGGAGGGAGGGAGGGAGGGAAGGAGAGAAGGAAAGAAGGAAAAGAGAGTAATGGATTGAGAGGAATCTATCCTAAATTCTCTGCCTAGAAGGGTATTGGGATATATACCATAGGGTATATGAAGTGAAGATGGTAATGGATAAACAGGAATTGTAAATAGCACCATGACTAATTTAAATAATTTTGTGGTATAATATTTCCCTCCAGTTTGATTCACTTTCTTGCTAGAAAGTTTCTTTTCTGTGAATACTGTGCAGCTTTCGGTGTGGCAGACAGTGAAGCTACACAGCCGGTTGCATGTCTAGTAGCCCTGCCTAAGAGCTAGACTAGGTGCCTGTATGTGTAATTGCTGTGTAAACCAATTGCTCAATAGTGCTTTTAGTGGACTGAGAGAAACTGCTTCTAGCTGTGTTTATTTTACAAAATCGGTTGCTGAAGAAAGCTTTGCCTTTACTGATATAATTTCATGTATATTTAGAATAGACTTTTCAAATTGGGGGCAGATTTCTCAGAATATTCTCAGGCATGTTGATTTATTAATTGAACAGGGCAAATAAAACTATCTTCAAATAATTTTTATTGTTTGATTATATGGGATATTCATCTTATTTGAGATAGATTTTTTTGTATTAGTGTGTCATATGCAGTGCTTTCATAATTTCCCTTTAAGAACTTAATTTAGTGCTTATATTTATTGATATTTAGGGTATTTAGAAATCAGAATCACCTCTGAGGTGTACAGAACAATTATAATCTCTTACCATTTTTCCTCTTTAATAGACACTTTTCTTTCACACCCCCCCCCCCACCAATCTAGGGAGCCTTTGATAAGTTTTTCAAATCATTGACTTTCATACTTTTTTTTTTTAAAGCACAGAATCTCTGGAAACAAAAATCTGTTTTGCAAAGCAGATAGATATAAGTACGTTTCTTGATTTGAGTGGCAGTGGGAGTTCTTTGACCTGCCATCTCCAAACCAGGTCTCAGAAAAACAAGTAGTATTTTGTATTCACGAATGAAAGTGAAATATTGTTTTCAATAAAGTCATGATTTGGACAATATAAAGAAAATGAGAGACAAAAAATGCCTTGCTGTTTTTGTCTTGTGAATTTCAGTTATTCTTGAAGTAGTTGAGCGTGATTAAAGGTAAATTGATAGGCTAGGCACGGTGGCTGTGCTTGTAAGCTTCAGCCTATGAAGCGGCCGGGGCTAGGGATCGCGGTTCAAGTACCGCCTGGGGCCTGTAGCGAGACCTAGTTCCAAAAAAATAGCTGGGCATGGTGGCGCGTGCCTGTCATCCCAGCTACCTGGGAAGCTGAGGCTGGGGATTGCTTGAGTCTGTGGTACCCCGGGCAACGAGAGCCTGTGGTTCCACGGGCAAAAATAGCAAGA
>PVHY01034532.1:0-10391 GCA_004024945.1 Uropsilus gracilis | reverse complement strand
ATGAATGAATGAATGAATGAATGAATGAATGAATGAATGAATGAATGAATGAATGAATGAATGAATGAATGAATGAGTTAGTGAGAGAATGAGTGAGTGAATGAATGAATAAATGAGTGACTGAATGAATGAGTGACTGAATGAGTGAATGAATGACTGAATGAGTGAGTGAGTGAATGAATGAGTGAGTGAGTGAATGAATGAGTGAATGAATGAGTGAATGAATGAGTGAGTGAATGAGTGAGTGAGTGAGTGAATGAGTGAGTGAGTGAATGAGTGAGTGAATGAATGAGTGAGTGAATGAGTGAGTGAGTGAATGAGTGAGTGCGTGAATGAGTGAGTGAATGAATGAATGAATAAATGAATGGATGAATGAAGGCATGAAGGAATGAAGGAAATAAATAGCTGGCCTGCTCCACCCCCACCCAGTGAAACAGCTTCAGGGAGACTGAAGAGACCAGCGCGTTGAGGGTCCTTGACAGACTTGCACCTTTTATTTTTTTATTTTTGTTTCTTTGCTTGTTTGTTTGTTTTGGAGACTCGGTCTCCTATGTTGCCCGGGGTAGCGGACTCAAGCATTCCCAGCCTCAGCCTCCCAGAAAGCTGATTACAGGCACCCGCCACCGCACCCGGCTGCTTTTTCGGGACCAGGTCTCACTATGTTGCCCCGGGGAGCCTGGAACCTGCGGACTCAAGTGATCCCTGGCCTCTTGCCTCCCAGCGCTTGGACTACAGGCGTGCACCACCACACCCAGCTAGACATGCATCTTTTAATAAAGAGAAATTTAATTTTCTGAACTCACCTATTTAACTTGCTGTGTCGAACCACAGCTCCGTCATGGGCAGTGACGTCGGCCTGATGGCTGATCCTTGTTACCGTCTCCGTCACACCTTCAAGCCTGCACCAGCCGCGAAGGTCGGGGAGGCCAGGACCGAGGCTGCCTGGCTCTCTGCCGCCACCTCGCGGGCGGGGACGGCATGTCTCGGCCAGAAACACCTCAGAGCTTCCTAGCCACAAAACTCCCACCTCCAAGCGCAGCCTCGTTTTCCCCTTCCCTCCCAAAATGAAAAAAATCATTGTGAAATAAAATGAAAACGGGGGCGTGAGAATTCTATACCGTCTGTGGCACGTGGAAGCAGGTAGAGAGCTGGAGCTTCAGCTAAGAGGAACCCCTCCTATCTCTCCAGCCCCCTCTGGCACACTGGAGGGTGGGCAACAGCTCGTCTCTCCCCGGTCACCCAGCTTCCTGACCTCTTTGGAATGTCCCAAGAGACACAGGACCTATTAGTGATGACTGTTGCCCCCACGGGTGAATCCTCCTGTTATCGCGCATCCCCGCATCCTCCCTGTTGCATGTCACGTATACTGTGCTCCTTTCTCATGACATCACTGTGACATTTCCTTGCTGGGGTATATAAGGGGCGTCACAACGTCATTAAAGTGGGACCTGAACATGCTCCCAGGATCCCCGTCCTGCGGGCTGGCCTCACGGATCGCTGTCAGTCTCTCCCATCTCAAGTTCTTCATTCCACACGCAACTCCTAACAACCGTCCTTGCATGAACAAAGCCTGAAGACACAGAGGTCACTTGTTCATTCAATTAACTTGACACCGAAACTGACACAGGTCGCAGCTTGCGTTTTCTCCTAGCTGGAGGCTGATTAAGCCCAGGCTGCGGTCGGGCTGTTGCAAGAATTAGGACAGAAGATCTGAGGAACGTAAACCCCCCCCCCAAGTTCACACCTCACCCCACTCAGCCCTGCATTCCTGCCCTGTGTAGAGTGACCCTGCGCCTTAACGCCTGCTCCCACAGGCCTCCTCCTCCCCCCACCATCACAAATGCTCGTGAAACAGCGCCTCTGGCTGTCCGTTCAAAGCTGCAGGAAAACCTAGTCTTCTGGATGCTGCCGTTTGTCTGCAACACGGCCAGTTCTGTCTTCCCAAAGGAGCGCTGGTCCCTGTGGCCAAATGAGCTGGTCAGGCTGCTTTTCTGCCACCAGCCTCTACTGCCAACAGCTGTGGTGGTGCGGGGTGGTGCGCCCTCCACGTGTGTGCGGCACCTGGCCCAGTGGGTGTGCGCATGCGAGAGTGGGCTCACCTGGGCCTGGGGGTTGGGGATGAAAGGGTGGCATCACCCTGGAAAGGGGGAAGGGGAGGGGGAGGGAAGGGGAAGGGACAGGGAAGGAAGAGGAGGAGGGGATGGAAGGGGGGACGAGGACGCGGACCCGGACCCGGACCCAGACCCGAACCCGGACGCAAAGAAAAATCAGACCTCCAGAGAGAACAGAGGGGCTGTTTCTTTGCTGCCTGGTTTCCCCTGTTGACTATTTGACATTCTCTGAAGATGACCCCAGGGCTCCAACATTCTTCAGCTGCTAAACAGCTCGTGGACCTACGGGATGGGGAAGGAAGCAAACCCATCCTGCAGCAGGAAAGCCGCGTTCCAAATCCGGACACTGCCCTGGCTTTCTCTGCTGGGCCTAACATCAGAGTTCTCACTTCCTCCAGCTTGTGCACATTCCGTCATTCGGCACCTGTCACGCCAGGGAGGGGCGCCCTGTCGGGCTCCGTTTCCCAGGGGCTTGTGCAAGCATCCCCTGGGATCTGTTACCAGTTCCAAAGCAGATGGATGCGTGGATGCGTCCGGACCTTAGGCCGACTTGCAAAGGCGCCGCTGGCCACAAGGTGTCGCTAGTGCAACGCTAATACTGGCTTGGGGACCAAGCGTTCAAAAACGGCTGTTCAGAGACGCTAGTTTCTAGGATTTACGCACGCACGCGCACAACTCTATGCATCTAACCAATATCTATATGCTAAGGGCTGATAAAGCCCCCCCACAATAAGGATGATGTAATGGGGTGATCAAAGTGACACAGCATTATTTTCGGGTTCCCCCCTGCACCTTCCCTGAACCCCGATGCCCTGGGGAGGCGGGAGCTGATCCAGCTGGGCACAGCTGCTCTGAGAGCTGGGTCTGTGCTCACCCCCTTCTCAGGTTAGGTTTATTGGGGTAAAGGAGGTTCACGTCTTTGCATCTGCCCCGGGGGGTGAGAGAGTCAACCCTCTGCACATGTCTACTTCCGTGCTCTGCCCATCACCAGCACCTTCCACACCCTCCATCAGGGAACTGGTCCCTCCCCTCCCCCACACCCCAAAGTCTTGCAGTCACAGTATGAGAGTTTCTTGTGGTTTGGCTTTGACGCCTTCTGCTTCTCTGTGCCCCACGTGTGAGCCAGCGCCTCTCATCTTTCTTCTTCTGGCTTATTCAGCATTCTCTTCTCTAGGTCGCCCACGCTGCAAAGGGTGGATGCTTGCCTTTTTCACTGCTGCATAGTATTCCACTGTATATCTATACATTTGGGGGGTCTGTATTTTAATGCTTGCTGGCTGATTCAAATCATTGGGGGTGTTGGGAGACATTGGTTGTGAAAATAATTCTCTCACTACTCAAGTGATAAGGTCCTCCTGGTTTTGATGTGTGTGGCCTAAATATTCATACGGTAAATCAGTCTATAATCAGGCTTTTCGTGCCCTCCCACCATTACCTTCTATGGCTGACAGCTGCAGTGTTGCACGCCTCCTGAGATGATGCACAGCTGGGCTCAGAAAGCAGGGGCATGTGCGCATGAGACACTGCTGGGGGGTGCAGGGTCAAAGGGCGTCATCGCTCTGAGGTGGAGGGGACCATGGCAGAGAAAGGCCAGAGGTAGCAGCTCTATGCCCTGATTCAGCATGAAAAGGTAGCAAAGTCCACTGAAGGCTTCAAAATTATCTGTTCATCTGCAAGAACCAACAATGGACCAACCCGGTCTGGGGTGGTTGCAAAACAGCATGGCATAGACACCGTGTCTGGCAGATGTTTTGTGAGACTGTTTGTCCCATGGTTTTATCGAAGTACTTTGGTCCGTGACATCCTAGAGGCGTCAGGTGTGCTGCCTTTTAAATCTGCACCTGCACTCGCTGAGTCACGTTCTCCCCTGGAAGTCCAGTTGCCACCCATCAACCTCTGGCTGACACCGCTTAGCCAACCAGTCAGACCTTCCCTCTGGCAGCCACTGCTTGCTCTGAGTCTGAGTCTACTTTTCTTGGGCTTGTTTGTCCTCTGGTTTTGCTGTTTTATCTTCCGCAGAGGAAGGTCCCACAAAGCCGTGTTGTTTGTTTGTTTGTTTGTTTGTTTGTTTGTTGAGACTAGGTCTCGCTATTTTGCCCAGGGAGCCACAGACTCAAGCAATCCCCAGCTTCAGCCTCCCAGGTAGCTGGGATTACAGGCACACACCACCACGCCCAGCTATTTTTTGAGACTAGGTCTCTTTTATGTTGTCCTGGTCAGGTCTCAAACCTGTGGACTCAAAGTGATTCCTAGTCTCAGCCTCCCACCCTAGGCTGGGATTAAAGCCACACACCACCGTGCCCAGCCCTGAAGCCCTGTGTTTTAAGTTGACAAGGACATATTCCAAAGCTTTAGAAGGTCGGTGCCTAAACAACGATTTAATTTCTTTTCATCTCCCCTCTCCTTCCTCTTTACTCAATTCCTTCTTTACTGTCTGGCCCCAACCCAGAACAGCAAAAGTGCTTTATGAATTTATTTAAAAAGGTTTATTTTTTCTAAATAGTTAAAATCAGGTTCAAAAGACTCCAGAAAGTTCTCTAAAATCTGGTTCCCCAAACTGCTCCCGCCCCAGCACACAGAGATTTCCCTGAACAGCCTGACACTTATTATTTTTTTATGAAACAAACAAAAAAAAACAACAATAATTCTGTGAGACTGCAGATGTGTTTTGTCTTTAAGAAATGAAGTTCTGGAACAGCCAACACGTACACGTCCGCATTTATGGAGTAAAATTGTTTGATCTAATCTCTCCAAGGCCTCGTGTATTTGCCTAAATGAACTGTTAGAAGCTGTTTCTTCCGAGCTAAGTAATCCTTTATTTGTCAAAGCGCGTTACCACGTTGGGCTTGACCTGACCTAGCAAGATGCTGACGGGCGAGTACATGCTGTCCTGCACCTCTGTCACATTATACTCATGCCAACTCCCCCCACCCCCCATGAGATGGCAAAGCCACGTCACAGCATCGGCCATCCCCGCGCCCCCCGCAAGGTGTCTTTCCTCGTTTCAATCTGATGAGAACCTCAGATTTGCAGCTGAGGACCCTGAAGTCTGGTGAGAAACTCTGCCCATCGCCAGTGGCTGAGCGGCAGAAGCCGGCTACCCAACGCTCTCCGAATACTCTCGGCCTCTCCCGCTCAAGTCAGGATGGCAGGATCAGCGCGGTCCAGTCGTTGGAATCTTCATCTCTGTAATTGGCTCATCATTCTCTGCAAACCTGAGCCTGACTTGCTTGCCTGGCATCCCACTTCCGGGCAGAGTGATGGGGTGCAGGATCTGGGCGCAGGTGCCAGGTAATGCCCCGCACCCCAGGCTTGGCGAGGCTGGGGGCTTAGGACATGCCTGCACAGGTGCCTCTCTGGAACCTTCGGTGGCATCCAGGGGCTAATCCACGAGTCCTTCTCTGTAAGGCGCCCTCTTCCCTGTCACATTCGCATGACTGTCACGGGTGGAGCAGGCCCGTGTGTTGGTTGACCAGCAGAAAACAGGGTCACTCATTACACTGAGCCACACAGATAAGCACTCCTCCATGCTCTGCTCTACCGGAAGCTCTTCTGATTGGTTCAGAGAACATTCCAGAGCCCGGCAGGCCTGCATGGTGGGGGTGGAATGGTTATCAGGACATGCCTTTCCTAAGAACGCTGCCAGGAGAGAGCTCTGTAAGGAAGGGGACCCCCGGGGCCCAGAAGTCCAGCCATTCCCTCCTTCCCACACCTCCTTCTCGGGGTCGGTGGACCTGGCCCAGGCCATGGGCTGTGGTGAGGAGGGGGCTCAGTCCTCAATGCCTGCTGAGCGGGGCGGGGGCCTCGTCCCTCTCGGGGGTCAACAGAAGCTCCGGGGGGAGCCGAGCGCTGCCAGATCCCAAGTCCCTGGAGGCTGCTGCCCTGTGGACACCGATGTCCTTGTCTGGCAGCGGCCATTTCCAGTGTCGCCAACAAGCGATGCTGCAAGGAGCTCCCTGCTCAAGTGCATGCTGACACGCTCAACTGCGCCAAGAGCGCGCAGGACTCAAAGGCAGAGGAAGAAGGACGCGCTAAGAGTCACCGGGAGGTCGTGCAAGACAGAAGGTTCAGGGCGTCGTCTTCCATCGCTGCTGGCGCAGACAGAGCGGCACCTTGGTCCACCTATAGGCTCATGTATGCTGTAGATAACCTGCACGTGTGTTGATCGCCACCGAAACAGCGCGGAAACAAGATGACAATTCTTGAAGCATGTTGAGATAGTGGACGTACGTTTCCTGGAAATGCCCCCAAATAAGCTGATCTGCACGATCCCGGCGGGCCCCCCCACCCCCCAGGAGCACGCATGTACGTGTGCCCGCAGAGTGTGTGTCCACACGAGCCCAGAGACCGTGGCGCTCTCCCGGGAAAGGGGTTTCTCGGCCGTTGCTGGTACGAGACGGACACGGTTCTCCATGTCTGTTATTTCCCCTTCCTCCCTCGGACACGCGCCAACGAAGCAGAAACTCTGGAGGAACAGGGTGGTCAGCAAAAGCAAACGCAGAGTGACCCTGGCCGTTGAAGCAGACGCGCCCAGCGCGCAGAGGCTCGGGGGCGCGCAGAGGCTCCGGGGCGCGCTCCAAGCAGCAGGCTCCAGCTGCGGGGTCGGGGGCGTGGCTCCCCACTCGGGGTGGACACGGAGCAGTCCAGCCACAAATCCCCGGGTCGTGCAGGGGCGAGGCTGCCTCTCGGGGTGGACGCCCAGGGATCTGGTCTGCTCGTCCATCTCAAGCCACAGTTGTACCTCTGGCTCGTCTCCCACCACCGGGAGCATCCGCCTCCCTGTTCCCAGGTGGTTGGCCAGGCGCTGCCGCCCGCTCTGCGTACCCCCACAGTTCCGCAGAGGTGCCCGAGTAACAGGGGGGAACTCTTCCAGTAGGGAACCCTATCCGTAGCTTCTCCCCAGCTCAGGGGGGCTGTTGGTGCGGGGGCCTGTGGCGCACCCCTTCAGCTCATGGTAGGACTGCAGGTAGCCCCCCCTGCCCCCCCCCCGAGTGTGGGAAAGACCCTGGCTGTGGCCGAGGGCATCTGGGCGGGCATGGTGGGCTCTCCCCAAGTCCGTCACACTTCGCCAGGCTCCCATCTCCCACCGCGGTGGCCACCACAGGCCAGCGCGCCTGCTCCTCGACCTGCATTCCAGAGCGAGGGAATTTGCAGCAGCTCCCGTCCCTGCAGAGGCCGGGAACACGAGTGACAAGTGTCTTCTCTGCTGCTGAGGCCCAGGCTGACGTGCCGCTGAGGTGTGGCCTGATGAGCAGTGTCTGAGCAATTGTTTCTGGAAGATTCCAGGCTGCAGCTGGAATGGGAGCAGGGCTGGGCCTCTCACCAGGACGGAGCTCTGGCATCTGTGTGCCCGTGCGGGGAGGGGAGCCTTGGTGCCCACGCGCCCCCACGTTTCGCCCAGCCGTTTCCTCCCACACTCCACAGAGACAGGATTCCCAGGTCACGTGCTTTTGCTGTCTAGATTCTGGAGGTCCCTGTGTCCCTGGAAACCCAGGGACTTTCCGCCCTGCTTGGGGTCTGTTGGACTGGCAGCGTGGGGGGGAGGGGGAGGCGGAGGGTCTGTCTGGAAGACAGTGGTCAGGGCTGCTGAGGGCAGGAGAAAGCATGCTCTGGAGGCTCTATGCGACTGTCCCTGAGGCTCAGCCTTGGCCCCGGGACCCCAGGCCACCACACCCTCCACTCCCAGTATCTTTTGCCGCCTTTCTCCTGCTTACACAGTCTTTGCTCCCCGAGACCCGAGGATCCCAGTCTCAGCCCCTGAGAGCAGCTTCCTGCTCTCACATCCACCAAACTTGATGTCCACAAGTAAAACTCCGTCCTGCTGTCCTGGGTGTAGCGCGCGTAGGTGTGTGAATGCGCTCGCCTCTGCCTCTGCCGGGCACCTGTCTCAGAGCTCCTGAACCCCCACCCGAGACCATGGAAAACATCCAGCCTGATGGAATGAGGAGCTCAGGTATTCTGGGACCGTCTGGGCCTGAGAACCAGTATTTTTTTTTTTTGAGACCAGGTCTCGCTGTTTTTGCCACTGGACCCGCAGGCTCACGTTGCCCGGGGTACCACGGACTCAAGCCATCCCCAGCCTCAGCTTCCCAAGTAGCTGGGATAACAGGTGCGCGCCACCACGTCCAGCTATTTTTTTGGAACTAGGTCTTGCTATGGGCCCCAGGCGGGACTCGAACCGCGATCCCTAAGCCCCGGCCGCTTCATAGGCTGAAGTTTACAGGCACGAGCCACCGTGCCCAGCCCAGAACCAGTATTTTTAATGCTGTGCACCATTTGCAAACCAGAAAAGTCATTGCAAATGAGATAACGAAAACCTCTCTCATTACCAGTTCCCAAAAACACTAGGGACTGATTTACTACAGTGACCTTCTGAGGGTGCAGTGACACTGCTGGCTTCCCTAAATCAGAGATAGTGACCACCTGCCTACACTCCCCATTTCCTCACTTATTCTTAGGCTTTAGAATGTTCATTGTCTCTCAGGTTTGTGTTTGTCCTCTTTAAAGTTCACCAGACCCTCGCCCTGTGTCCCTATAAATACCCCTTCCTTTTGCTAATAAAGTTGTCTCATGGCTCATATCTCCATCTGACCCCCAGCTGTGACTGGGTAAATCTCTTCTCGTGAATTCATTTCTCATACCTTGCGTCTGGCTGCCAACATCTTAATTCTCAATATACAATCAAAATGGAAACTCTTCTAAGGAGATAGGCATAGGGAAGTGAGGAAAGGTGAACGAGAGAGATTGAACTCAGCCAAAGAGGCTGGGACTGAGTGTGAGCATGAACCATCCAGAGAGTGTATTAGGTCTTCAAAAGCTTTTATACGGTGTAAGGAATGGTTTACAATGTGTTAAACAAGGGGCGGAAGAAGTAGCTTAGGAAGAATCAGATTAGGCAAAACACTAGTTGTGGGGCATGGGCATAGATTAAGAGCAATGCCTTAGGTAAAGGAACACCTTTATCTTGTTTGTCCTCTTTGACACACTAGAGATGGCTCCTGGCAAGTCTGTGGCGGCAGCCCCCTACCCTCCTAGGAATGTCCCACCAAAAGAGACACGTCCCAGAATGATAAAAGTGTTTACCCCACAGGTATTTTTTCCTGTTTAGACAAAGAATCCCCATCCTCCAAGCCTATGTCACATGTCATGGGATCCTAGTTTTTTTCCTTCCTCATTACCTTGATCATTCCTTGGCAGGATATAAAAGAGACCCTCAACTCCTAATGAATTAGGACAAGCTCCCTAATCCCCGATCTGTGAGCTGGTTCTTCTGATCATTATCAGTCCCTTTCCCACACAGGACTCCTAACAACTAGGTCCTGTGGAATATGTGGGGCAAGGGACGCGTTCATGACCTTGCTGTTAGCTCGTAGGGGATGTCTCTAAGGGTTAACAGTGGAGGAATGGAAATGCCTCTCACCAGGGATGAACCATGCCACTCCATCTCCGGTTTTCTGAAGCCAGATAAGAGGGTGAAGTTTTCTTCTTCACAGCGTGAGTCCCGGCCGGTTATCTTGGCGGCTCCTAACAACCCTCTGCTCCTAACTGCACAGGCCCAGCAACTGAACTGACAGTGGGGAGCAGCCCTTGTAGATGTCCCGTTTGTTTGTGCTCCTTGGGACAGTGCTGGAAGCTGGCCGTGGCCGCTGTGGCCTTGACTTTTGTGGCCCTGGCCCTGGAAGTCTGAACACGTCAGCCTCTGTGATGCAGCGTTAATAGTTGTCAGCAGCCCTGATGGGCGAAGCCCTGTCAGGTGTTGGGTCAAGTTCTGGGTCCACATCTGTCCAGAAACCCTCCCCCTCACCGTTGGCTCTTGGCCGCTAAACAGCAGGTATTTTCATACGTTGTCCGGTTTTTCTCAATATTCTCAGTAGAGGTCTCGGTCCAAATTGTGCAGTTTGTTGTCTTACTACTGACGATTTAAGTGCTTGATTTATTTGGAAGTAGAAAGAACAGAAAGTGAAACTGACCAAATGACAAGAAAAAAATAAAATGAACAAACTGACAACAGAACTAAAGCATAAAGCAAGAGGGGGTCGGTCAGGGGAGGGATGGGCATGGGAGATCAGGATGGCAATTCACAGGTGACGGGGGATGGGAGAACCTCGGGGTATACACTGATGCGAAATATATATATATATGTGTGTAATCAAGAAAAATAAAAATAATAATAATAATAATAATAAAGAACAGCAGTCAGTTATGGTGGCTTGTGCCTGTTTTCCAAGCACTGGATGGCAAGAAGCCTGGGATCACTTGAGTCCATGGGTTCGAGACTAC
>PVHY01034531.1:0-10389 GCA_004024945.1 Uropsilus gracilis | reverse complement strand
TAATATATTCAATAAAAGAATGTATTCAAATAAAAGAAGAATTCTTTTTTTTTTTTTTTGAGACTAGGTCTCACTATTTGCCCATGGAACTGCAGGCTCATGTTGCCCGGAGTACCACAGACTCAAGCAATTCCCAGCCTCAGCTTCCCAGGTAGCTGGGATTACAGGCACGCGCCACCACGCCCAGGTATTTTTTTAGGACTAGGTCTTGCTGTGTTGCCCCGAGCGGGACTCGAAGCATGATCCCTAGCCCCAGCTACTTTGTAGGCTGAAGCTTACAGGCACGAGCCACTGTGCCCAGCTTAAGAAGGATTTGACAGGTGCTTGTAGCATGAGGACTTTAGGCAGAGATACTGGGAGAACACTGTGATATTGGGGAAGTTAATGGGCAGAGGTTTTAAGGTGGTTAGTGGAAGTTGTGGAACACTGGCATGGAAGTTTGAATCATTTCTCAACTCAGAAATCTCCATTGGCTCTCCATCCACACGTATAGGTGGCCATATAATTTCCCACCTAGCCGTGGGCACCCTTACAATGTCAAATCATGAACTGGTATGGTTAAAAAATAATATGTGGTCATTTACATCCAGGGCCTTTATTCTCTCCTGAATGTCTGCAGCTGAATTATGGTTTTTCTCATTGCTATAATGGTCTGTAGAAGTGGGAGTGATCCAGAGGGGAACCCCCCACACTTAACCCCAGCCCTTTCCCAGCCCACTTGCGCTAAGCTGGCACTACCGGCTCCATCCCTGGCCATCTTAGGTACAAACTCAGGCTTCCCCCAGCCCCAGTATAGTGGAACAAGGCTCCTCCCATGAGCGCCCCTGCCTGCAGCCAGAGCTGAAGTGATAGGGACAAAACAGTATGAGTGGAACCACAAGGGACCAAACTATAAAGCCAACTAAAGCAATGACCTACTTATACCTACAGTGATCTGGGACAGGAAAACACATCCCTGATCCAGAATGCATTCAATACCCATTTTCCCCAAAGAACAAGGAAAGCCACAAAGAAGGGGCTGTGGCCAGAATAATTGCTAACCCAGTGAGAGGAGAGGAGCTGGACCAACCACTCACTGGAGTTTGTCTCTAGTGGGGGACCTCTCTATCACAAATGGCTGGGAGTTGGGAGCCTAACCCCAAACTCCAGAACCACAAGGCTTGGAAACAGCAACATGGAACAAATGCTGGATTGGAGGAGAAAGCCAAAATGAATGAAGTGGCACAAATCCCTGTGATCACACAGGTCTGGAGAAAAGGAGATAACCATCTCCATCACTGGAAGTTTCACAACAAAGGAGTCAGGATAACAACGTGATGTGGCCGACCAGAATTGACCAACAAGAGGTTTCAGACATGATCGGATTAACTACTGGCTATAAAGGCACCCCTGGAAAACTAAGCAGCATGACTGAGAAGTCCCAGGAGCATAGTCCCTCACCCAGGAAAAAGATATTACACCAGTAAAGGGAAGAGTCCAATGGACCAAACACTGACCAAGGACTTACAATGAAAGGGAGGAGGAAGCTACTGGTGGGATCTGGGAAGGAGGGAAAAAATGATAAAAGGGTAGGTCATAACTATACAATTATGACTAAATCTGTATCAAGAAAATAAAATTTAAAAAATAATGTGATCATTTAAACAGATTTAAGCCTTTAAAATGATCTGTTAGCCGGGCACGGTGGCTCGTGCTTGCAAGCTTCAGCCTATGAAGCGGCCGGGGCTAGGGATCGCGGTTCGAGTCCCGCCTGGGACCCGTAGCGAGACCTAGTTCTAAAAAAATAGCTGGGCGTGGTAGTGCGTGCCTGTGATCCCAGCTACCTGGGAAGCTGAGGCTGGGGATTGCTTGAGTCTGTGGTACCCCGGGCAACGAGAGCCTGTGGTTCCACAGGCAAAAATAGCGAGACCTAGTCTCAAAAAAAAAAAAAAAAAAAGATCTATTGTAAAGCTTTAGTGAGTTGACCAGTGAAAGGAAGGAACCTAGACAGGGAAGTCAGACCTTGTTTGAAACTTAGATGTGCCAGTCACTAGTAGTTGAAGTTATTATAACCAATATCTTTTTCAGTAAAATAGTAACAATGATATATTTACTTTGAAAGTTTGTTGAGCTGCTTAGGGGTGATATATGTAAAGGGCCTAGTAATGTGAGCTGTATAGAAGGAATAATGGCAGCTAACAGTGAATAGTCAATCCATGCCAGATGCTGAATGTTTAGTGTATAGTAACTTATTCAGTCTTCCTAATAACCATCTCAGCTATTATCCCTATTTTAGAGCTGAGAAAAGTGAAGTAGTTTGTGTAAAATAGTAAGTGCTAAAACCCTGGCTCCAGGGCTCCTGCATTTTTTTGGGGGGGGGGGAACTAGGTCTCACTATGTTGTCTGGGGTACCGCAGATTCAAGTTGCCTGGGGTACCACGGATTCAAGCGATCCCCAGCCTCAGCCTCCCAGGTAGCTGGTATTACAGGTGCCTGCCACGGCTCCTGGCTGCTTTTTCGAGACCAGGTCTCACTATGTTGCCTGGGGTAGTCTCGAACCTGCGAACTGAAGCAATCCCAAGCCTCTTGCCTCCCAGCACTTGGACAACAGGCACACACCACCACACCTGGCTCGTTTTGACTTCTAGACTATAATGCTCATTGGTCTTCAGTATATGACATTTATTTTTGTTTGTTTTATTAAATTGGGAGGCTGATTCAGTATTGTTTTATAAGTCAATTATATCAGTTTCGCAAGTATGAAGAAGAAATATCTAAACCTACTTTTTCTTCTCAAACAGTTTAACAGCAAATAAATAAAGGAAGGTACCACACTTGACAGATACAAAATGACTTTTTGTCCCGTGTGTCTGAAGTTAAAACAGATTTAGTTTCTTCAATGGAACAAATGGAAAAATAAACCAAAAAGGGGATGGGAATCATTTAAAACACATATCCCCATGCTCCAGACTTGTCACAAAATTTGTTTTCAGGCCAGGCACGGTGGCTCATGCCTGTAAGCTTCAGCCTGTGAAGCGACCAGGGCTAGGGATTGTGGTTCGAGTCCCACCTGGGGCCCGTAGCGAGACCTAGTTCCAAAAAAAAAAATAGCTGGGCGTGGTGGCGCACGCCTGTAATCCCAGCTACCTGGGAAGCTGAGGCTGGGGAGTGCTTGAGTCTGTGGTACCCCAGGCAATGAGAGCCTGCGGTTCCACAGGCAAAAACAGCGAGATCTAGTCTCCAAAAAAATTTTTTTTTTCATTTTTAATGCACTATACAAACTGTGATCAAGTAAGGAAGGGACAGAGAGCAGCGTGGCGAGGCAAGATGGCGGACAAAGAGAAAAAGGAGAGCATCTTGGATCTGTCCAATTACATAGACAAGACCATCCGGGTGAAGTTTCAGGGAGGCCACGAAGCCATTGGAATCCTGAAAGGGTTCGACCCCCTCCTCAACCTCATGCTCGACGGCGCCATCGAGTACATGAGAAACCCCAACGACCAGTACAAGCTGACCGAGGACACGCGGCAGCTGGGACTGGTGGTATGCAGGGGCACCTCTGTGGTGCTCATCTGCCCACAGGATGGCATGGAGGCCTTCCCCAACCCCTTCATCCAGCAGCAGGACACCTAGCGCCCAGGCCCCAGCCCCTCTAGTAGGACACCTGGCACCAGGACCCCCAGCCCCTCCAGCAGGACGCCTGGCGCCCGGGCCCCCAGCCCCTCCAGCCGGACACCTGGCGTTGGGGGCACCACTCAGCCCCGACCCCCGCAGCGCGTCCTTTATTTTTGTATCAGTCATATTCTTGTTTTCGTAATAAAACTGTAGACTCAAAAAAAAAAAAGGACAAAGTCTCTTTTTTTGACCCATAATTTTCTATAGTAGAATACAATTTCACATTTAAAAAATCCAAACAACAGAAAGGAAAAGCATTTCTATCACCGAATCTAGACGTTGAGTTACTGAATCCCAGTGGGGCTACAGACTGTCAGATGCCTAAATTTAATCTCAGGTTGTTTATCACTCTGGCTCTTCTCTCACTGTTCAACATCCATTACTCTTGGTTTACAACCTCCTCACCCCCATCAAATCATACCTGACTTCTTGTGTTCATTCACTTTCCACGCTCTGTATGTGGTATGCCCTTCACAACCTTCTGACTTAATCTTCAAGATTCTGACTAAACATCATATCTAAGAAATCTTTCTCTTGTTGCCTGTGAAACAAGAATATTTAATACAGAGATAAGCTGGACTGGTTTTCTCTGTTTTTCTTTTCTTTTTTTTTGAGACTAGGTCTCGCTACTTTTGCCCATGGAACCACAGGCTCATGTTGCCCGGGGTACCACGAACTCAAGCAGTCCCCAGCCTCAGCTTCCCAGGTAGCTGGAATTACAGGCGTGCGCCACCAGACCCAGCTATTTTTTGGGACTAGGTCTCGCTGTGTTGCCTGAGAGGGACTCAAACTGCGATCCCTAGCCCCAGCCGCTTCATAGACTGAAGCTTACGGGCACGAGCTACCATGCCCGGCTTTTGTTTTTCTACATAATATGAAGCCTACTTGTTGTGAGTGTGCTATACCTCTTCCTGTCACATCGTATTATCTTTTATGTTCTAGTGATTATTAAACCCCTAGTAGCTTATGATGTACAATATGGCAATTTTTTTTTCTTTATATTTGTGTAAGTCTTTAAAACTCTAGTGGGTGAGTCATTACCCTTCTAGGAAATATACTATTCAGGTTGTTTTTTTTTTGTTTTTTTTTTTTGAGACTAGGTCTCGCTATTTTTGCCCATGGAACCGCAGGCTCTTGTTGCCTGGGGGTACCGCAGACTCAAGCAATCCCCAGCCTCAGCTTCCCAGGTAGCTGGGATGACAGGTGTGCATCACCATGCCCAGCTATTTTTTTGGGACTATGTCTCGCTGTGTTGCCCCGAGTGGGACTCGAACCGCGATCCCTAGACCCAGCCGCTCCATAGGCTGAAGCTTACAGGCATGAGCCACAGTGCCAGGCTATACTATTCAGTTTTAACATTTTTCAGTTACATTGTATTTGTGTGACTATTACTCCTGATTATAGCCTTTCTGAGAGAACTATGGTATGTTTTTCATCAATATTTGTAATTTCTTGTGATTTCTTGTGGTGTCTGCCTTAAGGTCTTGGACATAATGAGTTCAGTGTATTATGAATGAAATATCATAATACACTGTTGCTCTGTTTGATTCTCTACAGTGAAAATTAACAATTCTTTTTGAAATAACATACCTACAAGTCTTCAGAAAAGATGGGCAGGCCACTTGTATATATTTCTCAGACTACATGTTTCAATTTCTGATTGACCTAGAATGATAATAGTAGAAGGAGATATTGTTTTCAATGAATAAAATAATAGTTTCTAAGATATCAGATTCTTATAGATACTATTACTTGTACTATTATAATATTCTTGTAGATATTACTATTATACACTGACACAAGAAACTATTCATAATTTACCAGTAACTCTTTCAATCATAAATCACTGGTTACAGGAAAAAAAATTCTGCTCATGCTAGTTCAGATAAGTGAAAGGAGGGGGAGGCTATTGCCAGGATCACCTAACTACTACTAGAGGTAGGTTCTTTTATTTTTTTAATTTTTTGGAGACGAGGTCTCGCTATGTTGCCTAGGGTAGTCCCAATCCCGCGAACTCAAGTGATCCCCAGCCTCAGCCTCCCAGGTAGCTAGGATTATAGGCACCTGCCACCACACCTGGCCGCTTTTTCAAGACCAGGTCTTTATTGCTCAGGGTAGTCTAGAACCCGTGAACTCAAGTGATCCCTGGCCTCTTTGCCTTCCAGTGCTTGGATTATAGTCATGCACCACCACACCCGCAGGCTGTCTCTTTACTGTCTCAAAAGTGATATGGACAACTTCTAAGAAAATCTGAGTTTGGTGGGCCTATTTGTGTCAAGTTTAACACCCTACTGGACAGGTGGTCTGTGCCTGAAGAATATCAAAGATAGCCCAACCCTTTAAATTCTTCAAACTTGGTCCAAATTTTGGACCTGGGTGCTTTTTGTTCAGCTCTAGAAAATGAACTTAGTTGATCTGAATATATATTTCAGTATATGTGATCTTTCTTCTCTTGAGGTGTTTTTTCCCCCCTCATTTTCCTTATTAACCTACTAGTTTATCAGGTACATGTCAAGTAAATCCTGGATTGCTTTTAACAACAAGGATATGTTCTAAGAATTGCTTTATTAGACAATGTCATCATTATGAGACCATTAGTCTCATAAGTCAAGATCCTGTAGCCTACGACACATGTAGACCACATAATACATCTTGTTGGTATCACTGTTGAATGGGGTTTGTTGTTGACCCAGACATTGTGAATTTCAGGAAGATATTTTTAATTTAAAAGATTTTCTTTTCTTTCTTTCTTTTTTTTAAGAGATTCACTATGTTGCCCAGGGTAGTCCCAAACCTGCTGGCTCAAGTGATCCCTAGCTTCAGCCTCCCAGGTAGCTGGGATTACAGGTGCGCGCCACTGTGCCCAGTCCCTAATTTAAGAGATTTTTAAAAAAGTTTCAGTGATATAAAATTTGAAAAACCAGAAAGCTGACAATTGCAAAATTGCTGACTGGAGCAACTGCTACAAAAGACCGAAAAAAAAAATCCCGTAAATCACAAAGGGTTTGTTTTTACTCCACAGGGGTATAATTAGACTTGGAAGTTTATTATTTCATTATCAGAATTTTCCTTTCTTCTCTTTCCCTTCCCTCTGTTCTCAACCCCCAGAAGACTTTGGTGAATAGTCCATAAACCATATATAATTTATTGAACTTGTCGAATATGGATGTCTTTCAACATTTTTCTAAAGTAACACTTCAGTATACATTTTTTTTTTTTGAGACTAGATTAGCTATTTTTGCCCGTGGAACCGCAGGCTCTTGTTACCCAGGGTACCACAGACTCAAGCGATCCCAGCCCCAGCTTCCCAGGTAACTGGGATTATAGGTGCACACCACCACGCCCAGCTATTTTTTGGAACTAGGTCTCCCTATGGGCCCCAGGCGGGACTTGAACCGCGATCCCTAGCCTCAGCTGCTTCATAGACTGAAGCTTACAGGCATGAGCCACCGTGCCCGGCCTTCAGTATACAATTTATATATAAAGCCTTTTGATATTTAGACTTTTTTTTTGTTTTGTTTTTTTGAGACTAGGTTTCGCTATTTTTGCTCGTGGAACCGCAGGCTCTCATTGCCCGGGGTACCACAGACTCAAGCAATCCCAGCCTCAGCTTCCCAGGTAGCTGGGATTACAGGCGCGCGCCACCACGCCCAGCTATTTTTTTGGAACTAGGTCTCTCTACAGGCCCCAGGCGGGACTCGAACTGCGATCCCCGCCCCCGGCCGCTTCATAGGCTGAAGCTTACAGACACGAGCCACCATGCCCGGCCTAGACATTTTCTAACAGTAGAATTCTTGGGTCAGATGGTATCAACAGATATGTTATAGCCACATTGGGTTTGAAAAAGAATGGACAATTTTATTGCCATTAATGATGTCTTTTTCTTTTTTTTACCCACATCTTTTCTAGTCATGGCTGTTTTAATTCCTTTTCTTGTTTGCTACTTTAATGGATTAATGAGTGGTTTCTACTTGATATTACAATGGCATTTTATTTTTTATGCATCATTATTAATCTCTTCAGATCAACCTGGATATGTGTTTAAACTCCTTGTAGTAAGATTGTTAGAGGATTATTTATTTAGACTTGGTGCTTAATATTGATTACTAAATTCAAAATACTTTTTTCTTTTTCAGACACTATAAGATTTGGATATGTCCTTCATATTTGATTGGATTTACAGTGGTTTCAGCAGTGTGCTACAGTTTTTAGGTAATGTTGGCCCTTTGTTCTCTGTTATCCCATTTAAGCCTATTTTAGTAGTTCTTGTTTGCCTAGAGTCTTGTATAGAAACTACTAATTATGAACATGGACTTTGAAATCATACAAACATGTCTAGTTACTCATGTATAGAGGATTGTGTTAAATTACATAATCTTTGGCAAGTTATTTTCTCTACCTTAGCCTTTATTTCCTTTCCTATAAAATGGCAAGATGATTCCTACATCTTAAGGTTAACAGTAGTATTACTAACAAGACTATTACTAACAAGAATAGCTACTGTTAGCATGCAGCTGAGGTTCATTCAGGGGCCCCAAACCAAGGGCTCCATGTACACAAAGGCAAAGGAAGTATATATTCTTATGAAAGACTTTTAATAGAATTAGTGTGCATAGAGAGAGAAAAGGAAGGGTATTCCTAATAAAACTCTGAAAATTACCCATCCCCTCATGGGCAAATGCCCAGCTAACCTGCCTCAGCCCAAAGCAGGGCTAATGAGGCCTGAAAGCACACCAAAATCTGAGATACCTTCTGGTGAGGAGATGAAATAAAGGACGTAGGCAGGTCCCAGAGAGCTGGATAGAGGAAAAACATAAAAACCAAGTATAGATTGTGATAATGGCTGTCAACCTTCCCTGTCAAGGACAGCTTCCTCACTTGTCTCTTACTCGTGTGTCTTTTCCAAGTATTTCTTCTAGGAGTCTCTGCATGTCTCTCCTCCACATGTCTCCTCCAAGTCTCCTTCTCAGCAATAACAGGTTACAAATTGGCTGTAGGAGCAAGAAGAGAGATGGGCTTGCCTGCCTTCCATGTTATAAGTCTACCTAGCCACTCAACTTCTGAAGTTCCCAGTAGTTCCCCTGTTCAGGAAGTCTGGTAGATGACATACTGGGACTTGTAGTTCAAAGCAGCTACATGTAAGTGAGGGCAGGGAAGATGCACCTATTCTGTGCTCCTTCCTCTTTAACTACCATTTTTTAGTCAATTTACTAAAGTCCTGCACATGATGTATTGGGTTCCTGAAACCTAATTGTAACTTGAGTGTATAGAGGCTTCTTCAGAGCATCAAGTAGAATGTCCAAGAATTCAATTAAATTTGATACTCTCTACCCAGAGGGAGTGTCAGATTCCACAAGTTCTATAGATTTCTCAGACTCCAGGACCACCCTCCATTTTGACATTCCTGGGGTGTTACCTGGGCCTCTGGCAAGCCCTCAATAGGTTAGATATTAGATATTACCATGACCTCAGGTTTCAGATACCAGCTGCAAGCCCATGTAAGTCAGGGCTCCCATAAACCCTTCAGGCTCAGTTAATTTGTAAGAACAGTTCACAGAACTCAGGAAACTCGTTTACTCACTAGATGCCCAATTTATTTATTTATTACAAAGGATATTTTTCAGGGACAGTCATATGGAAGAGATAAATAAAGAAAGGTGTGGGGAAATGGTATTGTTTCCCTAATCTCTCTGAGCATGCCTTTCTCATATCTCCACATGGTCACTAACCTGGAAGCTCTCTAAGCCCCCGTTATGGAGGGTTCCTTACACAGACATGGTTGCTTAACTCACTGACCACTGGAATCATTGGCAGTTGAACTAACCTCTAGCCCCTCTTCCTTCTTCTCCCTTCTCTCTCAAGCTCTTGAGTGTGGGACTGGAAGTTCCAATCCTCCAATCCTAAGGTTCTCCAGGCCACCTTCTTGAGTACTTTCCAAAAAGCCACCTTCATTAACAGCCATTTATCACACTCAGTATGTAAGAAATTCCAAGGTCTTCAGGAACTGTGAGCCAGAAACTGGATGGAGGTCAAATATATATGAGAAATATATTCTGGTTATTTGAATGACCAAATAAATTTTTTGTTATAAATCACAATATTAAGCCGGGCATGGTGGCATGTGCCTGTAAGCTTCAGCCTTATAGGCTGGGGCTAGGGATTGCAGTTTGAGTCCCACTCAGGGCAACATAGCGAGACCTAGTCCCAAAAAAATAGCTGGGCATGGTGGTATGCACCTGTCATCCCAGTTACCTGAGAAGCTGAGGCTGGGGATTGCTTGAGTCTGTGGTACCCTGGGCAACATGAATCTGCGTAGCAAGACCTAGTCTCCCCCCAAAAAAAATCACAATATTACATGTTTTACCTCATTTCATCTTCACAGAGATCCAGCATTCTTTTTATTATTAAAAAATACATGTCTCATAAAATACCTTGAACATTATAAATACCAATTTATAATCTGCTAAATGAAACTTGCCCACCCAGCAATTCTGACTGGTAATTTTCCTCTCCAGGTTTTAAAGATAGGAAAATTCTGCCGGGCACGGTGGCTCGTGCTTGTAAGCTTCAGCCTAAGAAGCGGCAGGGGCTAGGGATCGCGGTTCGAGTCCCGCCTGGGGCCCGTATAGTGAGACCTAGTTCCAAAAAAAAATAGCTGGGTATGGTGGTGCACGCCTGTAATCCCAGCTACCTGGGAAGCTGAGGCTGGGGATTGCTTGAGTCTGTGGTACCCTG
>PVHY01034530.1:0-10393 GCA_004024945.1 Uropsilus gracilis | reverse complement strand
ATCTAACAAATTTTAAGCCATTACTAAGTGTCCTCCTGAGCTCATAGCATCTCTGTCATGTAACATCTATCATCTCCATTTTACAGATAAAGAAACTAAGTCTCTGAAACGTTTAAAGTGCTTGTCTAAAGGTAAGGGAATGGCGAGCTAGGAAAACACACTTTTTTTGAGACTAGGTCTCACTATGTTGCCCGAGGTTGTCTCAAACCCGTGCACTCAAGTGACTCCTGGCCTCAGCCTCCCGGATAGCTGGAATTACAGGTGCATGCCATGGTGCCTAGCTGGAAAATGCATTGAGGTGTGATGACAGTCCTTTAGTTGAGGTGTCAGGGTCAAGGGACACCTTCCAAATCCTGCCACTTGGCTGGACCACCCCTTTCCCCCTCCCACCCCAGCGCCTGTGAGCTTGCCCAGCGCATCACCACTTGCTTCGGGCAGGGTACAGCTGCCTTGGCCATCTCTTGTCCCCAGGGTCACGCAGGGGGAGGCAGGCCTGAACACAGCGTGCCTGTTATGTCCCTCCCCAGAGCACAGGCTTCTCATTGTCTGGAGGAAGTGCCAGGTGGGTTCCCAGTGGCCCAGTGCCTGTCATCTGGACTGGACTGTCACCATTGTGTGATCACAGCAGCCTTTTGTCTCGGACAGGCACTTTCTCTCTGCCTGCCTAGTCCTCCCCTACACCCACGGTGATTTGCACTCAGGGCGGTGGAAATATTAGAGGGGTGGGAGAGAGTACTGGCTTGGGGATCCAGAGACCCCAAAATACCACACCCCCCCTCTGAGTCTCAGTCTCCCCATCTGGGGAAGGATTAGTGATTCCGGTCACATTAGAGACGATAGCCGGGGCATAGGCGTTGTTCTGAGTGCATTTGATCCCAACGCTGTTCATCTGCTGGGCCACCTCCAGCAAGTCTTCTCTGAGCATCATTTGCCCTCTCTCACGACCATGTCCTGAAAATGTGGGAAACTCAGTGGAACCGCAAGTGTCACCCAGGCAGACACAGTGCCGGTGGCATCTGCTGGCATGATTTGCTAGACTCAGTATCAGAGTCTGGGACACACCCCATGTGTCACACAGGGATACGCGTGGCCAACACACACACACACACACACACACACACACACATGCACGCGCATGCACGCACACAGAGCAGCGAGGTTAGGATGCCCCATGGGAGTGCAGACCTGGGCTTGAGTCAGGCCCCACCTCTGGTGCCCCCCTCCTGCTCTGATCTCAAGCTCCTCTGAGCTAAGATGTGGGAATGCTCACCCCCCAACCCCCCGCCAAGTTCCTGTGAAGCATCTGTGAAGCTAGTCAAGGGCTGGCATCCTTATAGTGTGACTGGCCGTGGAGACCAGCAGTGCCACCTTGGTTAGGTTGCCTGGTCTTAGAGGGCTCAAGGGTGCCCCTTCCCTTTCCAGGGGGTGGCCATTGACCTGTGCCTCTGCTGCCCTGGCTCTGACACCAGATCCTCCTCTCACCGCCCCCAGCCTGTTTCCAAAGATGGGGGCCTCCTCCCCGGTCCATCCTCCAAGACAAAGCTGCCATGACACGGAGCCTCTGGCCCGGGGGGTTTGCCCAAAGGGAATGTGGTGCCAAGCGTGACCCTGTGAGCAGACTGGTGCCTGCACGAGCGCCTGCCTGTCTGTGCTAGGCACAGCCACATGGCAAAGTGGGCAGTGGGCTGATGCTGGGGCCTGGATTGTTCATGATCCAGACCCCCCAAGAGTGCCGTGGACAGGCCAGCGTGGGGCTGAGCCCAAGACTGGATGTGAAGACCCCCCAGTCACTCTGCGCCCCAAAGAAGCCAGCTCGTCAGGGGTGACTTTTTCTCCCAACAAGTGACATTCTGGACCTGGGGCTCCCCCCAGCTTCATATCCCATCAGGCTCATGGGTATCCCAGGCTTGCCAGAGCCCCCCGCCCCCACTCTCCAACTTGACCCAGGCCAGCTAAGGCGAGCTTGGAGCCTGGTGGTCGACCCAGGCATGAGTGCACAGAGGCTGTGAGTCTATAGCTCATCCACCCCACCCAGGTCTTGAGCTCATACCACCACGGTCACCAGGAAGAACTCGACAGTCAGAACTGGGTTCAAATCCTGGCTCCATCCCGCAGAGGCTGTGTGATCTAAGGAAAGCTGCTGGGTCTCTCTGAGGCTGGTCTTCTGTTCTTTTGGAAACTGGAGATAAAACCTGCCTCGCGGAGATGTTGTCAGCATCAGCTATAATCACTGCTTTGAACTCAGAATCTCCACCCCCCTCCCCAGAAGCAAGGCCCATGTCCTTGGTCGGACCCAGGAAGCATTTACTGAATGAATGATTTTAAGACGATCTGCAAAGCGCGGTGGAGACGAGGCGCTGATCTCCACCCAGCCCCCAGCTTCGGAATCCCTCCCAGCACACAGCTGCAGCCCCTTCTGGGGCAGCCCCCCTGTCCCCCTCCAAGCCCCTCCCCAAGCCGCAGGAGGCCCAGACACATGTTTGGAGGGGGCATTATCTGTGCTCAGTTGACTGTAAACGTTTAAGCGGAATTGACTGTGTACTCAGCCACTTTCAAACACAACTAATCTTCATCGGGGCGACGGGAAGTGAAATATGTTATTGTCGGCAGCAGTAAATTACCCGTGCCAGAGCTCGCTGGTGAGGCATCGCGGGCCGCGGCCAGCTCACTCCTTCACACGGCCGCCACCCGCCCGCAATCCATTACCGCAAATACCCTGGTCACCTCCTCCCAGGCCCCAGGGGTGTGGGGCCAGCTGCCAGAGGCCTGGCCTGGCCTCTGCCTGCCCCAGGCAGCAGGCTGAGGAGGGGGGCCCAGCCTGGATTTGCACCGGCCCAGCTCCTGATGCTGTGGCAGGAGTCACCAGAAGATCCTGGACCAGGGGTCTTGATGCGGAGACAGCCAAGGCAGGGTCAGGGATCTGGCGTTAAGGCCTGACTTGTCTGCCTTCGAGCTCAGTTTGCACACCTGTAAAATGGGGATTCGCTCCTCGTTTAGCATTTTTGCAAATCCCTTTAACATCTGGCTGAGCAGCAGCCCGCTAGAGGCCCACACCTGTTTCTCTGCCACTCTTTTGGGATGTGCTGTTTCAGTCGCTCTCTATGAGACAACCAGGCCTTTGATACTAAACCAAAACGCCGCAGGTGGTAGTTTCTAGAAGGTGAGCTGCACTAGGCACTGGGAACGGCACAAGCTCAAGTTCATGGTCTGTTCATGGACCCTGGTGGCCGTGGACTCAGGGGGTGGGCCACCCACTCACGCCGTGGTCATAGGGAAACTACTGGTGTTCGGAGCCGTGCAGCTCTTGCAAATGTTGGCATATTTCATGAGACACTATCCAAAAAAAAGTTCCATCCGATGATATTCCCACCACTCTCTGTGGGAAGGAGTAGGAAGCTGTCAAGCCCACGGTGGCAGGTACAAGTTCTTCAAAATTCTAATTTTTGCTTGAAAGTCAAGTTTTATCACCGGCAACAAATACTGTCAGCTGGCAGGCAGCGCTGTTCCTATTTGGGGAGAGAGACCTGCCAAACAGCCGCTCCTGAAAGACTATTGTTGGTCCGTCGTTACTTCGGGTGAAAATGGGATTCCATAGAAAAAAGCGGCTAGTGTAGCTTGCAGCGCAGATCTCACACGTCATCTTTCCGGAACAACGGATGGTGCGGTGGGAACTTTATGTCCTGTTGCATTTCGGTCACGTAAGATACTGAAGAGATGTGCTCAGTGTGGAGATTTTTTTTTTAATGAGTAGTTTTTCGTTTTCCTCAAGGATATTCTTCAGAGAAACTGACTTGAATTTCTGACTGAGTGTTTGGGGGTAAAGACACCACTGACTTCCGTGACAATGTGGTGTCTCCTATTAGGATTCAAATGACAGGCCAGTTGCGGTCACTTGTGACTGTCACACCCTCCCTGCAAAAGGTAATATGGTGAGAAGGTAAATGCTGTCTTAGTATTTTGAGGAAAGCAATTTTGATCTCATAGCACCGTGAAGGGCCGTGGGGAGCCCCAGAGATTTGTGGGGTGTACTCTGAGAGCCTCTGGTCAAGGCACGTGTCCCCGAGGTTGTAGGCAGTTGCAGATGGAAATTGATGCAGGAAAGGACTTCAAGGAAGTGCTCCGTCATTGCCCTACCCTTAGTCTCTCACCTGCTCCCTGTTCTCAGGGCAAAAGTCCTCCATCCCCCTGCCCAGCCCCTTCCTCATCTCCAATCTCACAGAGGCTGTTAATGAGAGCTTTCCTGCTCTTTCAAAATCCTCCTCAAAGTCAAGTTCTTCCTGAAGCCTTCTTGAACATAAGCCCTCTCCTGAGCCCTGCCTTGAACATAATAAGCGCTCAACAGACCCAGAGAGATCTGAAGGAATGAGGGCATGGGGAGTATAACTTGGCCAATGGCTGGGACAGATTGGCAACACTGCTAACAGTGGTTAGCAGACCAGAGGATTCTGGGAGATCTTGGTAAGAATCCCAGGACATCCCATATCAGCCAGAGCTGCACTTGGGAACCAGCACCTGGGTGGGGAGGAATGAATGGAGGTGGGGAGGGGGGTCCTGGAGGTGGAGAAAAGGGGTTATAAGTTCTCAGAGGGCTGACCTAGATAAGACTGACATTGGTGAAATTTGTATTTAGGGTCCCCCTTGTTGTGTGACCTTTGGGAAATCACTTACCCTCTCTGGATCTCAGTTCCCTCATCTGTCAAATGAAGATCTTGGACGCTAAGATTCCTTACCACTCCCAAATTCTGTCAGTGATATTTGAGAGTTCATAGTCCAGAACGTTAACAGTCTATCTTCCTGTGAAGGGAATATTCAAGCATTCTGGGCCACTGACATTGGAACATGTTGCCATGTTGACATTCAAACATTCTGTGACATCATCCAGTGATGCTGACATCAAACAGTCTATGATGCTAACACGTGACAAGTCTTCTTATGACTATGCTGATGTAGTCACAAGCACTATTGAGGACAATGCATGCTTGATGACAAAAGTGCTAATCAAGAGCCATGTCTATCCCGGTCACACCAACAGCCTGGGAAAAACCATGGGTCCCTCAGTTGTCCGTTCTCAGAACCCCCCTCTCCAGCAATCTACACCCCTTGGCAGCATCAAGAAGTGACCTAGGAAGACCTACCCTGTCCCGACCCCCACAGCCCTTTCTCTTATATGAAGGGTCCGTGCAGTCATTTCTCAACACAGCACAGACAGGACTTTAATACAACCCATCACATCTGGAATCATCATTGCTATAGCTTCAGTTCCCCAAGATTTCCCCGCTCCCCACTGCCCACCCAGGGCACTGCCAGCTGGAACATGTTGATGGGGTTCAGGGAGGAGATATCCAGACTCAGGTAGGGGACCCACCAAGGACTATGAGCCTTGGCTCGGTCTCCTCATCTGTCTGGGGCTCCTGGAGGCAGGGGAGGCAGTCACCATGGCAATGCCCATACTCCCCCTCCCTACCCCCCCATTCCGGGCCAAACCATTGCCCAGGCAAAGGTTCCAACCCTGGACTGGCTTTGCTGCTGTTTGAAAAAGAGAGCGAGGGAAAAAAAACAGAAAAGAAAAGAAATTCCTGCAAGTTGAACAATCGTTGTGTTGGATTTGGGAGATGTTATTCCTAGTGACAGACAAGGGCAATTATCTGCAATCCGCCAGCAGTTTTAGCCTAATTTCATTACTGCTGTGCAATTCTCCCTGAGCTGCTAGTCTATCAATGTCTTGCAGAACGGATTAGCGGGCACTTTCTTCATCTTCAAATGAATTTTAGCTGTCATGCCCTTGATGAATAGAGGGGGGACTGGAGGCTGACCTGGGCTGGGGAGTGGCCGAGGCCTGGCAGGAGGTGAGGTGAGGGAAGGGGGAGGGAAGGGCACCTGCATGATCCAGCCCTTCTGGCCCCTTCCCCAGGACTTAGGAGTGCTTGGACCCATCTGCTGGGGGCTTTGTACACTGAGCCCCTGGCCTGTCTGGGGGGCAACTGGCCAGGTCCCTGGCTGGGGGGACAGGAAGGGGTCTCCTTCCTAGACAGGGGCTACTCCCATCCTGCAGCCCTGAGGACCACTCCCTACAATAGCACCCAAAAAAATCTGGAAGCTCCAGCTTCAAGCCTGGCTCCCCAGGACATCGGGGGGCCCCACCAGGGCAAGCCCTGTCCTGTTTTGTCCCTGCCGGGTCCCCAGAGTTCGGCTCATAGATGCTGAATCAGTTTTTGTGGCGGGACAAATCATCTGTGTTGCTACAGCTTGCACAGGGACCTGGCCCAGGCCGGGCACACGGGGAGCCCAGCTACTATAGGTGACTGGATGAAGCCGGGCGCAGCTTAGAAGAAAGTGGGGTGGTGGAAGGGGAGGGGGCAGGATCAGGATGACGGTTCACGGTGACATGGTGGTGGGAGAGCCTCGGGGTAGACGATGATGTAAAATATACATCTACGTGTAAACAATCAAAAACAGGAAGCGGGGCAGCATGTCTGTGTTGGGGGTTGCGGTGAACGTGGACAGAGAAGCCACCTAAGTCATGGGCGTTGCTGATACGGCCTCCTGAATCTCGGGGCGATGAGGCCGCTAGGCAGGAGCCACAGCAAGCCGGGAACTGGAGAAGCCAGGCCTGTCTGCCTGTCTGGTCTTCCCTGGCAACCTCCAAGGAACACTGTTCCAGGAGCCCTGCATGCAAGTTCCCCTTAGGGGCGGGGGCTTCCTAGGAAGAGGTTGGGGGGGCACTGGGCTCACGGGGGACCATGTGCCAGCCAATCAGGTTGCTCTTGCCTGCTGAGGAGCCCCTCAACCTCAGGGCTCCCAGAGGGCTCCCCCCCCCCTTTTTTTTTTTTTAAACTAGGTCTCACTATTTTTGCCCGTGGAACCGCAGGCTCTCATTGCCCGGAGTACCAGAGACTCAAGCAATACTCCAGCCTCAGCTTCTCAGGTAGCTGGGATTACAGGTGCGTGCCACCACACCCAGTTATATTTTTTGGGAACGAGTTCTCGCTATGGGTCCCCTGCGGGACTCGAACCATGATCCCTGGCCCTGGCCGCAGCTTCCCCTTTTACCAAGAATTTTCCAGATTCCTGTGAGGGGGGCTGTGGTGGGCTCGCCCCTTTCCCCACTCTTAGCCTGCTCTGTGTACCGGGAAGCTCACCTCTCCACAGGTTTCCCCACCTCTGGTTGCAAGGAGGGATCATTCACCCCTTTTTTAAAAATCACCCTCTGTCCAGGGGGCCCCCAATACTAGGCTCTGGTAACTCCATTCCTACCCTCTCAGGTCTAGGAGGCTCTGTTGTTTCCAGACTTGAGGGGGTGGGGGGTCTCAACGTGGCCTCCCTGCTCCCTAAACTCTCCTGGCTGTTCCATCTGGGTGGACACTGCTGGGGCCTGCGTCCTGCTGGAATGTGGCAGGTGTGGGTGAGGTGGGATGGGAGCTGGTTGTGACACAGACTTCTATGTCGCCCACTCCTGCCCCATGCCAGGTGCTGAGCCAGACCAAGCGTACCCACCGGCCCACTGCAAACTCCCGGTCGTTCAGTGGGGTGTGCCATTCCCAGAGGACAGCACCCAGGTCCAGAGAGGTCCTGAGACTGGCCAGGGCACCAGGTGGGAGATGGGGAGTCGGGACCCCCATGCTGCGCATATGCAACTTGGCCCCAACCGGAAACCAGAGCCTGCGGAAGGTTTGGGGTCGGATGTGGTGGCTCATTGGGAAGGCCGCACAGGTTCTCTTTTGCTGGTGAGTGGAAGCCACGGTGAGTCCTGTTGGCTGTCACATCCGCGAAGGAAGTCGAGTCCCAGGGACGGTGGCTCCGTCTTAGCAAGGGCCCCACTGCCCCCACACGCAGAGAGTCTCCTCCCCCACCCCTCCCTGATTCAGAGCATCTTTGCTGTGGGAAACGAGGCTCCACCAGGGCTCAAAGCGACTGGTTTTTTTTTTTTTTTAGAGACTAGGTCTCCCTAGTGTGGGATTTGGAGACCCCCCTCCCCAAGTCTGGAAACAGCAGGGCCCCCTAGACCTGAAAGGGTAGGAATGGAGTTACCAGAGCCTAGTATTGGGGCTCCCTGGGCAGAGGGTGATTAAAACAAAAGGGATGAATGATCTGTCCTTGCCCGGGATAGTCCCAAATCCCAAATGCTTGGACTCAAGTGATCCCTAGCCTCAGCCTCCCAAGTGGCTGGGATTACAGGCACACTCCAAGATGCCTTGCTATTTTTTTGAGACTAGGTCTTGGCTATGTTGCCCGAGTAGTCTCAAACCCGTGGACTCAAGCGATTCCTAGCCTCAGCCTCCCGAGTAGCTGGGATTAAAAGCGCGTGCCACCACACTCTGCTAGGACTGGCTTAAAGGTGACAGGAAGCCAGGTGGAGCTGGGCCTCATCCCAGGAAGCCTGCAAGCCATCCCCAGTGCAGGCCTCGAGGTTCAGGCCTGCCAAAGCTGCGCTCCCTCCCCCACTTTCAAGTTCTAGTTCTTTCTCTAAGCACCCCGGAGACTCCCAAGTTTATTGATCTCTGGGGCAGCCTTGAGTCAATATGGTGCACTTTGCTAATTAATCTTTTCCAGATAATTGCAGGAAATTGTTGGTTGGTGTGAAGAGGGGGTGGCGAGTCAGCCATCATCTCCTGGTCCTCCCTCTTCTCTGCCTTCCTACCTGGGGCAGGTAACCCTGCTCCCTCCTGCTCCCTGCCTAGGTGCCCTTGCAGACCCTCAGCCCGCCCTCCCACCAGGCCAGCTCTCCCAGCAATGCACTGGGAGGTGCTGGGAAGCACTGGGATCAGGCGTGATGGTCGCGGGTTCAAATCCTGGCCCTGGCAGTTACTACTATGCAGCCACGGATGAGCTGTTTTCCTTCCCTGAGCCACCATTGAAAAGTAGTTTATAATCTCTCTCAGGCTGGTTCTAGAGATGAGACAAAAGAAAGTATTTTAATATGAATTTACTCTGACCCCCCACAACTAAGGCTGCCAGCTCAGACAGCAGCAGCCAGCACGAAAGGGGGGCTCTGCCACATGGTGTGGTCAGAGCATCTGAAAGGTGATCATAGGACCCCCGCTTTACAGAAAGGGAAACTGAGGCCCTGACCTGCGCTGGCTGAGACAGTGAGAAGCAGGGGCCTGAGACCCTGCTCAGGGGACCTGTGTGAGGGACATGCCTGTCGCTGAGCCCAACAGAGAGGGGAGCCACTAGGAGCAAGTCCACATGGTCACTGCAGAAACCAGGTGGGGAGCAGAGATGAGGTAGGATGTCAGGCGTGGCACCGTGGCTCCTGACCCCCCAGACTCTGGACCTGCCCCCCTCCATAGGTCAGAGGGAGTCATTGGACCCCTGGGAGGGGGCTAGCCCGGGTCCCATCGTAATTAATCGTCACCGGACCCTCCTGGATAAAGTTTCCTGTCCCTTTGGGATTTCTCGTGCCTTCCCAGCTATCATTTAATCCATCACCTCGCCGGGCTATATCTACCTGCTCCTAATAAACCTCTAAGACTTTAATGAACTAAATAGCAAATTACTTTTTTATTCAAGAATGAAATTTCATCATATTCATAATTCATATTTTATTTCAGACATCTGCTGCTGATTACATTACATTTAACTAAAATTAGATGATGCTCAGAATGCAATTAAGCCTGTGCCGAATTCTTCGGCCCACCAATGCTGGCGGAGCGCAGCGGGGGCCGCGAGGAGCCTAATATGTAATTAGGAGCTATTTTCTAGCTGTTTTTAAAGTCTGAAAATTAGCTGCCTTTATTAATCACACAGACAAATATAAAGTGGAACCAACGCGCGCTGAAATTTCTAAAAGGGATTTTTTGTTTAATTATACACCACCGAGCGCCGCGACTCGTTTTGCATGTTGATTTGTTGTGCACTGACATTTTGACAACTGGTTCTCAATTTGTCTGTCGTAGTTAGGCAACAACAAAGCCGACGGTAATACTTTAACTTTCAAAACCTTCAGTGTGCAGGGGAGAGGGAGAATGGCATTCCTCGCTGCGGGGCCTGCGGGGCCCGGAGACGTGGAAGGGGGTGGCCGGGGCGCAGGGGCTCTGGACCAGGGTGGTGGCCGAGGCCGGGTCCCATCGCTGCGGGGTGGCTGAGAGGGAACCCTTGCCCTCTCTGGGCCTCTGTTGCCCCCTGTGCACCCGGAGGGGTTGGCAGCCTGATGAGACCCTTTAGGAGCCGTGCCAAGCGCTGTGCTGGGCAGCGCCCTCGAGTGGCTCCACCCTGGAAGGGCAGCTTCTGTGATCTCACGGTGCAGAGGATGCAGAACGGGCCCAGGGTGCCCCCTGCGCTGGTCTACAGCCAGTGGGGGCCTCACCAAGTCTCAGACTCCCTGCGGGGGCCCCCATGGGGAGAGGCTGCACCCTCAGCCCCTCAGCACACGAGCCCCCCAGACTGTGCTGGG